>OMNM01014480.1:11311-23913 GCA_900302745.1 Parablennius parvicornis | reverse complement strand
TATATTGTTGTTTGCTGTTAATTTGTCAACTTGAAGGTATATAGGATGGAACAGAGACACTTTATTAATCACAGAGGAAAATTCGAAATGCAGTTTTATGAAACTCAACTTTAATAATCACTTCTGGAATTTCTTTAAAATATATATATTTTAATATTCTAGTGTGTTATTGTTCTCTAATCCTACTTTGCTTCATCTGATTATCTACTGTGAAACTTTAATTTCCTTTAACCTGCATGAGCATTGCTACACATATCACGTTTGATTGATCAATTTACTTTTTACTATTTTGCTCAAACCTGGGTCACAAAAAGCTTCAATCCGGCCAAACCACCAATAAAAAAAGAAAATGGTAAAAATCCCAACAAATACAATGGGGGGGGGTCTAAAGAGTAGTAACACAACACAACACTGAGACCCAAGCTGAGATACTAGTGATGCTGCTTCTATTAAACTTGCATCAGAGCCACGTTGTCAGGAGCAGTTTGTAAAAAAAAATCTAAGAATGCAACAGCTGTAGGAGAAGTTTTCTAGACATTTCACCGGCCATTACACAAGAAAGTTTCATTAAAATTGGCTTCATGTTGAGATTAGAGTCATTTTCTGAAAGTGGCCTTTTGTTGTTTGTGTCGACAAAATATCGACATGGTCATCACGTGTACTCTACACAACAACAAAGAACAAAACTTTACGTTTAAATTCAAAAGTTATTATGGCACTATTTTACCAGTCCTACCCTCTCAGGGAGAAACTGGTCTGTCTGTGGCCCCTGAACTGAGAGTTAAACTACATAATCTTTGTAATATAACGCTGTATTTTCATGCACATTAAAAAAAGACACGCGATGAATGCAGGCTGCAGGAGTGGAGCCATAAAACAGATTATCACCTTTAAAAGGGAGGACTGTTAATTTTAGCCTCCTTTTCCACGACGGCTTTCAGAGCTGCAGAGTAAACCAGTCCCGGGTATTTGGCCCAGTGACCTCCTGTCTGCTGGACATTTACTGTAGGCAGAGTCATTAACCCCTTACATCATTGTAGCACTGCAGAGATGTTCAATTCTGCAACATGGTGGCTGTAAGAGTGAGCCTGTTTCAGTCGTTTAACACAGTGTGGCGACTGTTGATGTGATCAGAGCTGGTGAGCAGTCACAGTCTCTCGAGTACTTTTTCACTGACTGCTCGTGTGAGAAAAAAAACTTCATCAGACCACCCAACAGCAAAATACAGAAACAAGTGAACAGGGGCCTCATTTATCAAACATTGCGTAGGATTCCAACTAAAAATGTGTGTGCACCCAAAAGCTAAAAATGGCGTGCACCAAAAAAAATTGGATGTATAAAACCCTGTACGCACATCTGCACGCACTTTCCTTTTATAGATCAAAGTTCACTTGGAAGGTTGCGTAGTTCACATCCAGCCCTCAACACGCCTACTTTCTACCATAAATGGTCAATGCAAAGTACCTCGTCATTATTTTCGCATCTCAAGCAGCCTCCATATGACACTAAATCCTGACAGAAGAGACGAGGAAAAGGAATTATACAGAGAGTAAAATAGTCATGGAGGAGGTGGAGGTCAGGAAATGATCTTATTGTAATTCTTATCGTAGTAGTGGATTCATTAATAAAAGAAAAAAACAAGCGTTCAGCAAGTCGTCACAGCTGTAAATAGTGTGAGAGCCACAGAGAGATCTGAGACTGCAGAGGTTTCGAAGAGTCTGATCGGATGGTGGAGGTCAGAGGAGAGTGATACTATGGAGGAGAGTGACATCATGGGGGCAGCACCCGAGCACAAAAACAACCTCTATAGTTGTGACGGCCAGCATGAGTGTCTCAAAGGGAAGGAAACAGTTTTGGTGGAGACCACAGCAGAGACCAATAAAGTTCAGTTTCTGTTTAATAAAGGTATTAATGAAATGTTTAAACAGGAACTTGTGAAAAGGCTCAGTGGACTGTTTGTTGTGTCCTCAGTCACTGGAGGGTTGGAGGTGGTTGGTGGAGGAGGTCGTCTGTCTGCAGCACCGGTGCGCTTCCCTCCAGAGCGCACGGCGGTGCCTCCACATTGCAGCGTTACACACGACTGTCACCGCTCTACTTATATGCTTGATCTGAAATTAGACTGATTGTTACACACCTTGTCACAATTGATAATCAATCAGTTTACTCTGCCACTCTGTATCATTTGAAGATGAAAGTATGACATATAAACGTAGTTCTGCTGATTCAGTAGTAATGAAAGGAACATCTAAAACACTACAGAGTGGCTGTTTATCATCACGCAGATCAATAAGTGTGATATGTGAAGACAATAAATGTGTGAGATGAATCTGGCTTCCATTCTCCACCTCAGAATCTGTGCCACCAGTTTCCCTCGTCTCCAAAATGTGCGTGCGCAAGGTCCAAAGTTTGTGTACCGGTACGCACATTCTCATGCAAAGTTTATTTTTTTACATCACAAACTTTGCTTGAAAAGTGGCGCATGCATCTTTCAGTATCTGTTCTTCTTCTTCTTTTGCATTTTGAGCAGGCTGGGCATCCCCTGGCACACTGCTGCTTTTCCACTTGTAGTCCTTTGTTAAAATCCACCATATTCAGAGTGCCTCAAATCCTGAGGTGTAGCTTGGTCCCACATATAAATGTAACCAGTGCCGCTGTTACTTCCCTCCTTTGCAATTCAGAGCCAAGTATTGTCTTTAGTGAAAACTTTGTAATCCCAATTTTTCCAAGCCTTTTAAAGAGACGAGTTCTTTCATGCACTTCAAAGTTCATCAAGATATGCTGAACGGTCTCTTCTCTTCCACACTCACAAAGACCGTTACTTCTTTTCCCAATTAGAGCCAAATCAGAAGCCAGACCTGATAGTCCTAATCTTAATCTGGAGAGAATGACCTGTTGGAATCTATCCTTTCCCCAACTGGAGTCCCCACATTTAACACTTTTTGAATAGAATAATAATGTCTCCCCCTAGTCTCTGTGTCCCACTCTCTCTGCCTGATTTTACACATCTTCTGTCCTACAACACTTCTATACTCTGAATACCCGATAGACGTGGTTACATTGATATAATCATGCTTCAGTGCCTTTTTTGCAGTTGCATCAGCCACCTCATTGCCTGTGACCTCAACGTGAGCAGGGACCCACATAAACGCCACATACATTCCTATTGCCTCAGCTCTCTTAAGTGCAGAAACAATCTCAAAAATTAGCTCAGATCGAACCCGTGGCCTTCCTGCAGGAACAGCAGGAACAGCTGCTGAATATGAGCATACAAACGCCTGCTGAATCCCAATTTTTCCAACCCATTCCAATGCAAAGATCAATGCTATAACTTCAGTTGAAAACATCACATTATTTGGAAGCCGATATCCTTTACTAACGTTGGCCTCTGGACTGTGTTCAGCAAACGCAGCTCGGCTGGTTGAGGGATCGACAGACCCGTCTGTATAAATCTGCAAGTGTCCATCTCAGCGCTCACTGATTACTTTACTAACAACATCAATAGAGTTTTCCTTGTCCTTTTCCTTGAGAATGTCTTGAACAGTCCAATCTATTTCAGCCTCTGGAAGCACCCATGGGGGAACACGGTGCCACACCACCCTTTGAGCCATATCCAGGGCCCAGAACTCAGGGGATTCTGCCCATATTCTTTTCTTATATGTTCCTCTCCCCTGCCCATCCTGAGCTGTCTCCTAACTCTCCTGCAGTAGACATTTCAACGGGTTACAATTTTCCTCGCTCTGTATTCTTCCAGCATACTGGAGGCCATGATAGGGGTGCTCCTGACTGCTCCACAACAGACTCTCAAGGTTTTAGCCTGCACCACATCCACTTTTACAAGGTTCGTCTTTGCTGCACTCGCATATGCCAAACACCGATAGTCAAGAGCAGAGCGAACCATTACCCGATAGATCATGAGCAGAGTGCTTTTACCTGCAGTTACTCCCTGCAATGCACCTCATAACATTTCAAATTTGATCACACTTATTCACGATTTGCTGAATATGTGTTTCAGGACATGTTTTGTGTGTATGCAACCTTTTTAAATGAGGCCCCTGTTGTTTGCTGAAGCTCTGAGATCTTGGAGATTTACAGGCAGGATCACAGTCATGTGGCACTCTGGAGGCACAGACTTGCATCCAAAGAAACATTTGTCTGTAATGACGAGGCCAATCCGGCCAAGCTGGCAGCAAAAGATGAGAGCGATATGGCATCCTTAAAATCTAAAGCACAACTATGGAGGGAAATAACCCTCCACCGTGCTGACGGGAAGATGTAATGCTGCATGAAAGTGATACATGCACGATCACAATCTGCAGAATATTAGACCCAAACAGTCTCTTTTCCTTTCTTTAGTATATTCTTTCTTATTTTCTGAAATGTTATTTTCACAACCTTTAATTACAATAACGTTTATGTCTTTGAAAATGGCTCTCAAGGTGGAACTTTTGAAAATGCTCCATCTGCGTATAGATGGTGGAAACGCTGCTACTGCCCATACTCACCATGGCCGTAGTAACTAGTAGTTGTGCACATGCTCAGTAGGTCAGAGTTCCATTCCCTTAACTGTACTCTCTGACTGGAGGTGGACCACACAATAAACCAACATTCAATAAAAATCCAACAATGAAAACAAATTTCACACAGTATAAGAAAGTGGACTTGTTTAACTGATGACATGGTCTTACTGATGATATGGTCTTAACCTATATGCTGTGGAATGAACTAAAGGTCATATATAGTATAGTTCACCTTACATCTAATTTAATTTGTGTTATTATGATTCTTTTAAATAAAAGAAAGTGATAAAAAAAACATAACTAAGCTGTAGGAATGTAGGCAAATTTGTTCAAATTTTACTGTCACAATAAATATTCTAATAAATGTGGTAAACAAAGCTGCAACTAGTTCAGTAGAGTTATTAATAATCCACTCAGAATAATCCACAATAGTCCTAATATACAGTATATTAGTGTTGTTTAGCATACTTCACATTAGAGAAATATAAACTGAGGATACACTAAAATTGATAACTTCCTCATGAAAACAATTCTAAAGTAATGTCATGACAGAAGAGCAGATTCCTCTGGACGAGGATACAGGCAGACATGACATCTGCCAACAACACACCCTCACTCACAAATGTGACGCCAACACACTGGACCTGCTATAATTCATCAAAACAGGTCTCACTTCAGTCAATCAGTGTTATGGCATTCACATGTGACATAGATTTTATTTTAGACCTCTCCTGCAGCAAACACTTAACCCTCCTGTTATGTTACAAGTCAAATTGACCAGTTTTAAAGTTTGAAGATCAAGGAAAAGTAGTTAAAAATGATTATTTCTGTATGAAACTTCTTCTGCTTGCCTTAGTTAGTGTAATCAACATATAAAATGAAAACGGTTCATCTCACTTATTTGCAACCAGCCCCTGCATGTTTATATCACATAGATACTGTTCGGGTCAATTTGACCCAGCAGTCAAACTGTAGGGAAAACTGTGTCACAACTATCACACTATTTCTTTATTTGCAACTGTCAGACATATTTCACCCCAATCACAGACAGACAGACAGACAGACAGACAGACAGACAGACAGACAGACAGACAGACAGACAGACACAAAGACACCCACAAGCTAACACAGACACACATACATTTTATTCATATTGCTCTATTGCTTGTTATAATGGTTCACAAACAGTACATATATGTAAAACTAAATGTAAATGTTATGTTTCAATGTTATGTAAAACTATTGTGTTTTATAGGTCTGTCTTTCAAAAATAATAAAGAGGTGAACCATTAAAATAAAAGTCCTAATTGAACCTAATCCTAATTGAACCATTACCTGTGAGAGGTAAGGAACACCATTGCACTAAGTATTAATGGAATAGTTATTAATGGAGTTAGTAATTAAATATTAACAATGCTTATTGGGATTTTTTGGGTTTTGGACATCTTTTAGAACATGAACCGGGTCAAATTGACCCGGGAACATCATTGCTGTTCCTGACAAATGAACATAACAGGAGGGTTCAGCTGGCTAAAAAATTCAGCATTTAAGCTCGCTTCTCCGACCCGCATAATGAAAAAATCCTGCGAGCGCATTTTTTCATCTCGTTTCTTTTTTCTGCGCCAAAAAAATATGCTCGTTTGGGCGCAATGCCGTGAAGGACTTGACCTGCGGCTCGGCTTAATTCCCTCCCCTTCCTAGTTTAGCGTGATCAACACTAGAACGGAATAATTAGTGGGCCAGGTACCAGGTACTTCTTCGTTGGGTCATTCCTCAGGTACTGCAGCTGGCCTTGCAACTTGAGGGGGGGTCCCCTAGTGACGCGGGGGCCCTACGCACCTGCATTAGTCCGCTTATAGCAAGAAACAGGTCTGAATATGACAAGTGGTTAGTCGTCTGTCTGCAGCACCGCTGAGCTTCGCACCAGAGCGTCCGGAGCGTCCAGAGCGCACGGCGGCGCAGAATTACATACGAATGTCAGCTCACCATCAGCTCCATCAGGTTTCCTCGTCTCCAAAACGTGTGTGCGCAATGTCCAAAGTTTGCGTATCTGTACGCACATATTCCCGCAAAGTTTATATTTTTAGTTCACAAACTTTGCGTGAAAAGTGGCGTACGCATCTTTCAGTTGTTTTGTGCGTACGCAACCTTGATAAATGAGGCTTCAGGTGTTTAGTTCACAGTGTGAAAGAAACCAAACCAAATAATGGTGTGACTGTCGCCCTCCACTCGTCCCCGGGCTATCCCGGTGAGAAAACAGTTTTTAATCTCAGCCTGTTCAGTCTTTTATAACCGGTAAGACTGAGATGAATAGTAAACACAAATCAATGGAAGTAGAACATCAAGTCATTACAGACACTCGAAGCACCTGCAGTCTATTTTTTCAAAAACAGTCCCGGTGACCCCCAATATTATGGCCGGTTAGCTCAGTTGGTTAGAGCGTGGTGCTAATAACGCCAAGGTCGCGGGTTCGATCCCCGTACGGGCCAAGTGTAATTTTTCCTCTAGATTTATTCTTTAACTTTCAATTTGAGTAGATGTAAGGCTGTTACAAAGTTGCGTTAAACTCAGATTACAAACACGTATCTGCGTTTACATTACAACAGTCTTGTGCTTTTTATATCTATATATTAAATGACATTTTCAGCCAATCAGAGCCAGCGGTTCCATGGTGTAATGGTTAGCACTCTGGACTCTGAATCCAGCGATCCGAGTTCAAATCTCGGTGGAACCTGAGTTTTATTTAATTCCGGAAAAAACTATTTACACTTAAAGATTACAATGCTAAAAGTTTTCCAGTTTTTTCCCTTTTTCTTAGACGGACAATTTTAATAAAAATTAATAAAACATTTTCATTAACCCTTTATCACCAACTTCATCAACACAATGCAAATATCATTATGAAAATGTATTTTATTAGATAAATGAAGCAAATTCTAATGTGTGTGTGTGTGTGTGTGTGTGTGTGTGTGTGTGTGTGTGTGTGTGTGTGTGTGTGTGGTTGTTTGTCTGTCTGTGTGTTTGCCCTGCGACAGACTGGCGACCTGTCCAGGGTGTACCCTGCCCTCGCCCACAGTAGACTGGGATCGGCTCCAGCAACCCGCGACCCTGAAGTGGCTTAGTGGGAAAAACATCACTCAAAAACTTCTCTCCCAAAAAGGGTTAATGGTGCATACATACATCAAACTGAAACCTACAGTGTGCACAGCAGGAGGAATAACGTGATTCCAACACCTTAATTTGGCTGAAAATATTCAACACAAACTTTAATGAGTAGAAAAAAACATTGTGTGACAAGTCGGTTAATGAGCATTTGTGCATCATCTGCTTTCAGAAAGAGGTGAAGCTCCCGTAAAACTGGGAAACAGTTCAATGTGAAACGATGCAGATCAAAGACGGTCCTCTTATTTTTTCTGCCTTTTCTTTGATGCTGCTGCCCCCTTCTGGTGAGAACTGGAGTTCCTGAAAGCAAGAGAAAATCAATTAAAAACAAATGAATTCTCTCTGTGCAACATTACAAGTCACTTAGTGAGTATAATCTCCTGTCGATGGAGAGAAAGAGAAGCACTCGCTTTGCTTTGTCTGATGTGTCTGGATGAAGAATGACCACTTCGTCTTCCTCACTGTCGGATATTTCCACCACATCTGCTGCGAGGCAAAACACTGAATTATTGTCTTTAAAAAGTAATCACAGAGTAATCACAGAACATTTGAAGTGATATTTATTAAGTCCACCAAGGACGTAATAAAATCGCCTGCTTTTATTTTATCATTTATTTGTCAGTCCGTCTGTTAGCATGATTAATTCGAAACTACTAAACAGATCTTCACCAAAATTTCACCACAGATAGATATTAGATTATGGAAGAATCGATTACATTTTGGAAGTGATCCGGATCTGAATTCTGGGTCCTGATTTTAATTTCTGGTGTCTCAAATGAGAATCACATTAAAAGTACATGACAGATCTTCACCAAATTTGTATTTATACATTATCAGTTGGCAAGATACTATCTTCAGATTATTTCATGGAAACCGAATCCAGATGTAAATTAGAATTACAATGCGGATAATTTGTCTTTCCTTCTGTGTCCACGTCAATGTTGGCGGACGTCAGAAATCTCTGATCGCTCTTGTTTAAAAGTGTCACAAACCTGCTCCTTTGTTCTCCTCCTGTGGTTCCGTCTCCATCATTGTTTCTTTTATATGCTGCTGTCCATCATCATCATCATCATCATCCTCGTCTTCCTCCTGAAGCCCCCAGGTGTTCTGCTCCCCCTGCCCGACCTGTCCGACCCCTGGAGCAGGGACCAGTGGGGACGGGACCCTGTGTCTGCGGTCAAGGAGGTGAACAGCTAAAAGAGAACATTTCCTCTGAGGTTCGCTTCAGGATACGTCTGAGATGGAGGTTCGACTTTCTCCACGATGTCGTTGGCGTGCTCCGTCACATCCGACATCTCCACCGGCGTTTCGTCCATCTTCAGAGCGGTGATCCGCTCCTGAGGCATCGACTCGGCAAAACCGCAGCGACCGCCGGCTTTCCTGAGATCCAAAAGCACAACACGCACCAATTAATGCCGAGATATCAGCTGATATCAGTTAACATGATGTCTCAGTTTCACTTCCCGCCGGCGGCTTTTACAAGCAGCACTTTGTTGATTTCTGAACTTCTAACCTTCGACCTGTAGCCACCAGGTATGAAATAATCCGGGCTGTCCATTTATTAACATTATTAATTTATTCAAACGCACAGTTTTAGTGAATTAATTGGGATAAATTAATACTTCACAAATTTACCAATAAATTCTTAATAATTTCCATAAAGAATTCAAAATGACGAGACATGAAAGAAATTTCAATTAATTCAGACAAATTGTGCTATTAATTCAAATAAGCTGAAAGCACACAAACCATCAAAACATAAGTGAAAACTACCAAAAGTAAAGTAAGTGCAGACGCATATGTGCTGGAAAACAAACAAAGCAAAACAAAACATATATTCATATCACACAGCCCGACTTGGTATTGGAAAGCAGATTGGGAATTTTGATCATCTGTCTCATTCAACTGCTATTTATTAAAGAAAAAAACACTTTTAACCAGTAAAAACACCTCTCAGGTGGCAGATTTCTGCTGTTTACTTTGTTAAAATGTTTGCTTCTTGTTGACCTCAGGACGGTCTTGAACGTCTGAACGGAGCAGAAGTAGCTGGGTTGAGGGTGGAATCTCTCACCGGGCCGTTTTATCGTTCAGCAGTGCTTTGCTGATGAGCTCCGTGATCTCAGACACTTTGACGGCGGCGATTTTACTGCATCTCATCACCTGCAACAACAAACAGACAACAAACACAAGATATTTCCACTTGTAAAACAATCGCCTTCTGATGTGGAAATGTGAGGGGAAACACGAGAACAAAAACTGCATTTCTGACTCAATAAAACCCCACATTACTGCTTGGTAACATGAAAATGTACATTCATCCATTTTATTCAGGCAACTTCTCTGAAAAAAGTAACATTTCTGAGAAAATTGTCATATTTGAATGTAACTGTGTACGTGTGTGTGTGTGTGTGTGTGTGTGTGTGTGTGAGACCGGCCTTTCTTTGCCCTCAGTTCAGACCAACAAGCTTATTTTGTGGAGTCGACTTTACAAATCATAACCTTTTCAGCTGGTTTGTTACAACAAGCAGACATTGAAAATGTGGGCTTTCACAGTGTCAGTTTTATAATCTTTCATCATCTCCTTATATACGTTTCAAATCACTGTTGGATTTATATCTGATTGTACAAACTGAAGGGGGCGTGTCCCACATTTGATTGGCCGATTTAAAAGCCAATTTCGTGGATGTGCTGTCAGCGAGATTAATATCTGACACATGAATCATAACTTATGATGCTTATTTTATTGATCCCCTAGAATCAATCGTTTATCCGTTTGTCGTAACAGAGCAGTGAGCTGTTCATGGGCGGCGCTTTAGGACACGCCCACCTGTGCTGGACGAGTCGAAAGTAGGAAAATAAACCTCTAATCACGACTTTTCAAGAAATAGATATCAAATTGTCCCGTGCAGGCCAGATAAGAACTGAATAAATACATTGATGTTATTTGTTCTTCAATGCAACTGCCACAAACACCTTCGGGTCGTCTCACCTGCTCTTTGAGCAGCATGATGCCGCCGCTGGACTGGATAGAGCAGATCTCTCTGTGCTTGTTCATGGCGATCATCAGCAGGCCGTCCATCACTCGCTCCTCCCTCTCACACGGGTCCACCAGCAGAAATGTACTGCAGGAGGAGAATGAACATGACACACTCCCGATGTCATAAACTCCTCATACCAGGAAACTAAAGCAGTGACGAGAAAGTCTCACCCCTGCTGGAAGAAGGAGAAGCTGACGCTGATGGGCATGTGATAGATGCTGAGAGGAATCGGGTCTCGCTCCTCTGGACTGTACTGAGGACAGAAACACTCAACTTTAAACGGGTATTACAAGACTGATGCGGCTCCACGTGTCAGGCTGCAGCTAATCGCTAGCATTGAGAATATAGTTAAAACAGCTTTGAGAAGAACAAAAAACATTTCCAGGACTTGTTTAATTTAGAAAGCAATGGCTTTAGGTGGTTTTTTTAATTTCTTCTTTTTTTTTTCTGTCCATCACATATATCTGCAGCATCCAGCTGCAATTTTTCAGAAGTGGAGAAGTTTGTTCATTTTGTTTTGACTGTATGTCTGTGGCCTTCAGCTTTAAAGAAATTAAAGACGTCAATCGGGTAAAGACATACTGAGGATCCTGCTCTTGATAGCAAAGAAAATGATCACAAGCAACAGAAAACAAGACTGCAAGACTACAACTGGAACTAGACAAATTTGAGAGACGCTGGAAACTAATACTAGATTGAGATCTAAACACCCCCACTCTTTTTCTCGTTTTTCTCTTCTTTATTTTAATGTATTTTGTTGCTAACGTCTGTTTTAGTTTTGTAAATACAAATGTTTGTTCTATCTGACTACTTGAGAGAGGCAATAACTCAGTGAATGTCTATGAAATCAGTTTTATCTACATGTGATTCTGACGTTAGATTTATCTTTAACTTCACTGATAAGTGTTATGTAGAAGTATGGAAAGGCAAATTTATTTCTAGAGCACCATTCAAACACAGGCCAATTCACAGCGTTTTACATAGAAATAAAGGAAATTAAAGAAATACAGAAAAACTTTATGAAGACATAAGAAATACATCTATCAAAGAAATGCATTAAGGCTTTAAAAGGAATGATTTAAAAAACAGCATGACGTTTGAAAAACAGCAAAAGAAGTAGAATAAATAGTTAAGGAATTTATAGAGATAAATTTAGTGAATGTACAGTCTTTTGTTTGTTCGAATGCCTGGACAAATAAGAATGTTTTAAGTCCTGAATTAAAGGAAGTGAGTGTGTCAGCAGTCTTAACGTGTGCAGGAAGTTTGTTCCACAGGTGAGGAGGTAGGAACTAAAAGCTGCTTCACATTGTTTGTTTCTGACCCTGGGAACACCGAGCAAAACTCTTCCTGAGGACCTCAGAGGTCTGGATGTTTTATATTCTACAAGTAAATCTGAGATATATTTAGACCCGAGACCATTTAAAGCTTTATAGATCAGAAGTAAGATTTTGAAGTGGATCCTTTAAGACGCAGGCAGCCAATGCAGGGATTGGAGCACATGTGTAATGTGCTCCACCCTCCTGGTGTTGGTGAGAACTCCGGCTGCAGCATTCTGGGTGAGCAGCAGTTGTCTGACAGATTTTTTACTGAGGCCTGTAAACACATCGTTACAATAATCCAACGTTACTGAAAATAAACGCACAAACAAGTTTCTCAGAATCGTGTTGGGTCAAAAATCCTTTGATTCTTGCAATATTTTTCAGATGGCAGTAAGTTGATTTTGTTATTGTCTTAATGTGGATGTTGAACTTCAGGTCTGAGTATGGGTAAAATGATTTCAATTAAGTTGACTATAAATTGAAACAGGTGTGATTTTATGTTACATCTTCATATGCTTTGTTTATATTGAATAATTAAAAAGCCCCCCCCAGACAAAAAGGTAAAG
>OMNM01014475.1:2646-21626 GCA_900302745.1 Parablennius parvicornis | reverse complement strand
ATTAAGTTACCAAGGACACCAGTGATACAAGATAAAGAAATAAAATAAACAGACAAAAAATAAACATAATAGAAATAATTCAAAAGAGAAAAACAAAACAAACAATTCAATTCCCCATTGATTTTTTTTGTCTAATAATTTCTTAATGTCAAACTCTTAACAACAGTCATGTGATTTGTGTATATTGTAAATTCAACAGTGTCTTCCATGGATCTGTGCAACACCTTTGTGTGACATCCCTCAATTTTTAGTAATACATATCGAATTGTGTGACGCTCTCATTAAAAGGGGAAAGACTGGTGCAGAAAAAGGAGTGCGTGGTCATAGATATTTCAAATGTCATGCTGGGTATTCATACCAACACGACCCTACACCAGTTCCGAGATGTTTACGTTAATGCACACTATCTACGATCTATCACATTCACATTTTGACCAGACACAAACAAGAGGGACGGACGGACGACCTTTCACCTGTAGTTAGCTGGAAGTGACTGCAGCTCCTGAACAGGATGGAACACTGATACAAACGGATGAACAAACACAAGAAAAACATGGAAACTGTACACCTAAGGCCCATTCAGCTGAGTGCATTAACCGAACATGGAACACTTATTGAGATATTAATGGAATTTAAGGATGAAAATCTTTACTTTCAGGTTTTATGGGAAGATACATCAGGATTAGTTTTTTTTTTTGTTGTTTTTTTTTTTTTTTTACAATCAGGATTCTTTCTTCTTTTCTTTATAGTCATTGAAGATACTGTTATCTGTCATTAATATAGATAAAAACAATATATGAACTGAATGTCTCATTTGCGAAAAAGGTACCCTATAGTGAATGACTGGATGCCTATTTTTTTAAGCATTACACAGCACAAAATTGTATTTCCCTAAAATTTAAAGCACCACACAATCAAAATAAAATTGCAATTACAACAGTATTTGTGTGAATATATGCAGTTTGGGTCCATAGTTGACCTTTTTTTTTATTTATTTATTTATTTTAAACCTAGCTTTCTAACCTGGTTTAACATATCTTAATAAATAACACAAGTGGTTGTTAAATTGAAAGAAATATGAAGAAATTAGAGATTTATTGAATATAGTGAAGTAGCCCATGAAGCGTTCACCACTGTCCACCATGCCACAATGACAAAAGCCATTCTCTTTGGGCCGGGGACTGACAAAAAATGTAGAGCCTGCTTAATCCTTGCATGTAAAATTTGTAAAGCACAAATGCAATTTCTCTCTCGCTGACACTATCGCTGTGGTCGACTCATTGTATTGGAAAGTCAAGTGACAGGTTTGACTGACCAGCCGAGACTCCCCTGGTTTTTTTTATTAATGGCACTACATTACATGCACAGACATGAACATAAAGCAAAGGCCCAGCAGTGTCTGCCAGGATTTGAATAGCAGCCATTGTCAAAGCCAGCCGAAGAGAGAGATAATGTTCTCTCATTTCCTCCATGCACTTTGAAGAACATTAGTGAGGAGAGGTGGATGGTTTGCTCAATCACTACATATGAGAAGAGCAAAAGAGGGATGACAATACAGGTGAGATAAGCTGCTGTGTTTTCATGAAAGAGCAACAGATATTTAGTTGCTCTCATAACAAAAGGCATCATCTCCCAAGTAGGCTGGCGTGAGAATATTAAATATATGAGAGTTGGCGTCAATCACAGCTGCTTCACTCAGCTTATAATATGGCCACATTTACAAGTACTAAAAAAAACGGTGATATTTCTCACATTTACATAGAAATGCAGCTACAAGTCACCTCAAAAGATTATTTCTGAAAACTCTGGCCACAGTGGAGATTTGGAAAATCTCTCTGTCTCCCTTTTAATCTAAAGTGTCTAAAAAGCCATTGGCATCATCTGTGTGCAACCCGTGTTTGCAGTTTGTAGTGATGACAATGGATCCAATGAAAGCTGCTTGTTTATACATTTTCCATAATATTCTACCGCCACATCTAGGATGAGCTCTGCTTCTTTATCTGTTCAAACTAATTAATTGCACCCTTAAAAAAAAAATTTGGAAATGACTCGCCACTCCTGACTTTGTGTATTTTCTAGGACTCTCATTGGCTATCATGGCTTCATCCTTTTTGTTACACTGCCCCCTACAGGCTTGGCATACTCATAGTAGCTCGGAACGTAGAGGGAGAAATATCAATATTTTCAAAAACCTGGCTACGTGCAAACGTGGCCTATGATTGCCAAAACATGCTGCTCTTGCATAAAGGAGAAGAAAACTAATGATTGGTTAGCCTCGAAGATAAAAATAAATGGAAATATGGCAATGTTATGGTTCCAGAAAAAACTGATAATGTAGCTCTAGAGCCCCTTAAGATCTTTTGTGCTGTGAGTGAAACACATCTGTCTTTTGCTTCCGGTTCTGTACAGTTCTGACCTTTATTTTTCTTCGTTTGGGCTTGATTATGTTTGGCATTTGATGTTGCCAAAAATACTACGATCCTGTTATTAAAAGGAAAAATAGATTCATCTGTATAAATGATCTACTTAAAAAAATTGTTGACTTCCCAAAATAATTCTGTTTTACATGACTGGGGGACTAATTTTGATCTCACTTTGAATATACAAATAGAATTATGAAATAGGATTTGTTTTCTGTTTTGGGGTTTGTTTGTTTTTTTCAGCTTGTATTGGCCTAAAAACCTGCCCTAATAAGTAAAGACAGCAGCGTAAAAATGTAGTCTTGAAAACATTCATTGCGGTGAAGAGGAAATATGTAAAGGAATAGCATTTCAAATGTGAGTATCATTGCGCAGTCTAATAAATGTACAAGGATTCACTAGTTAGGCATAGTGACTTAGTATCTGTTCATTAACATAAGTAGACAACAATCAATTTATCAAAGAAATTATTTACATAAAAAGTGTCAAGCTCCTTCTACACAGAGACAAGTTGAGGTGCATCTGCCTACAATTTTTGGCAGACAGACCTTCCGTCCACACAAACCCGATGTTTTCAAAACAGCTTTTTTTTTTTTTTTTTTTAAGCGAGATCCTAAAATGGATGAAATCTAAAAATGCTCACTCAGCATCTTCAACATCACAGTCCAACCCTGCCCTAAGCATGCTGAAACCAACAGACAGCACAGCAATGGCGGACAACGGTGCTGTGTTCATGCAATACAGAAGCTTTTTACATTCTCTTGTCGTTTGTTTGTCAGTGTGTTGGTTTCATAATTCACTCATTGGTCCTAACAAATGACTATTTTCTCTCCTCTGTGACCATAATTGCCACTCTACCGGCTTTGAATTCCATGTGTCTATTTCATACCGTCATCTGTTTTTGGTGTATTTATGTATTACTTTTACAATGTGGAGCTTTTCTGTAATCAGTCCTTACATTTCAGATTACGCAACCAGCTAATGTTTCTCCAACCATGGAGGCTTGGAGCTTTGGATTGCAGTGGGTGTAAAGAGGTCCTATTAAGTGGGTGTTGTATGTTTTGAGATTCATTTGCTTTTAATTTCTTCAGACAGTCTGAGAAAAGCGTTTGATTGAAGATAATACACAGAAGGTTAAGGGAAAAGTAGAAATCAGTGAGCCGAGGCTGTTTGGGTGTAATATGCAATAATCTTGCAGTAGGTTGCCTCATCAATGCCCTGTTTGAAAATCACAGTGAAACTAATCAATTTATGTCATATTATTGAATACTGAGTGAAAAGAAAGTGACTTTGTAATGAATAACATCAAACAGTTCAAGGTAGGAGATGTGGATATTCACCTTTTGATTCTTGGGATGATAGTTATAAGAAAAGTGGGATTTTGTGTGTCATTTATTCAAAAGATTTTTTTTTTTATTTGATATATAACTCTTAATTGGAGGCACTTTCACAGGTAACAATAAAAATACAGTGCAAAACAGGGAACTTCCTTATTATTGTTTTTTCCCTCTCTGCGAGTCTCCAAGTATATTCAAATGACTTTCGTGAACCATTAAGAGAACATTTTAGCTTTTCCAGTCTAATTGAAGGTAAAAGCACATCAACCCACGTATGGTGGGATGGAGGGTGACAGTGTTTCCTGCGAAGCAGAATGAGATCTGAATGCTTTTTAAAAGTTATTGAGCTGGTTGTGACTGGTCTGAGTGCGGTTTGCTCGGCAAGCTGGGGAAGCGTGATGTGATGTCATAGTTCATGCAGGTGTCTTGTTCTTCTTGCCCTTGTCACTCTTTTCACATCATACATTAGTCAATACTTCCTCAAAAACAGCACGTTACTTCTTCATTTTCATACACAGGGTTCAAACAAATGTTGATTTTTGTTTGCTCACTGTTCCACTCATGTCAGACATCACATTTCTCGGTTTCCTTCAGTGTCTTGTAACTGCACCATTTCTTTTTCTTTTTTTTTTCCCGTGTCTGGCTGAGGGCAGTGCGCGTGGAGGATGAAAACACGGAGGTCCGGATGTGTTAAGTAAGGGAAAAAAAGGCAACAAGTGTGAAAGAACCAGGGGAGAGCCCGGGCTGCGCACCTTCGTGTCCGAGACGGTGAATGCTCCAGAGAGGCTGAGAGGAGGACGCATACAAGTTTTGAACTTTGTTTAAACAAGAGAGAAATGTGAGGAAATGTTCATTCCTGTCTGAGCAAAGTTTCTAAAGTGTGTGGTGGCTTAAAACATATATAATTATAAAAAAAAATTATAAAACTCGCCACTTAGCAGATTTCGCCTACAGGTGGTTTGCATTGACGTCACAAATTTCCCATGGTCATCGCTGATTCGCTCGTCTCTGCCATCTTTGATGACAACTTTCATTTACAACACGGAGATAACTGTTGAGAAAGTGAAAAAATGGGATTTATATGCGCAGTTGTCCGCTGTTCTAACAAATCTGCTCGCAAATACGTAGTAGTCTCAGGACTACGGGAGGGCCACTGTGCACAGCGGTCCACATCCAAAAGACAACATCATACAAGCACCGACGTCTTTTTGAGTCATATCAAGGTGGAGAGTGAAGAAACTGAAACGAGAGAATTTAGTTTGGTTGTGGTTAAATGGTCGGATTGTGTGTGTGTGTGAATGTGTTGAGAACCGTGAGGGAGGAGCTTCATTCTTTGAAACACTGAAGAACATCATGAAGGGGAAGTTAAACAGAGTCTCTAAACCTTTCGACACACTCGGTTGTTTTTCTTCTTCACATTTCCACAATGTTCAATATACATGTCCAGGTTTTTCTTCTTTCTGGTGAGTTGACTTTTCTATTTTCATTATTTGCTAATAAATCAGCGTAACAGCATAGAAATTGACTTAATTCTCTTCAGTATATAGAGTTGATGTTTAAGTAGTTACTTGTAGTGCAAAATAATAACAGATGTACTAAATATACTCATTAACAATATCTGCTTCATTTCCACTTGTAGGTTTGAGCTTTGTGGAGATGACAGTCATCAACATATCAGGACAAGTTGGGTCAACTGTGACCTTTGAATGCTCAGGCTGGAATGTTGCGGTTAATGTAAAATCAAATGAGCAGTATCTTTGTGAAGATCCATGCAGATCGAAAGACATCATCCTCAAAGCAGCAGCTGGGACGACAACACAGAAAGGCAGAATAAAGATTTCTAACACAGGACGAAGTTCACAAGTGACTTTCACTGATCTCAAGATGTCAGACTCCAAGAAGTATCACTGTGGACTTGATATGAATTTACCATTTGATGAATTGATAGAAGTGAATATAAATGTTATACATGGTGAGTGTGAGCTCATCATTTCATGGACAAAATCCTCCTATTTTCAAAATTATTGAAAAATCTCTCCTTAAAGCAGAATACAGAGGAGTGTGCCTTTTATCTCCAGCTGTGTCTCCCGCTGTCATGAACTCCTCCAATATGTTTCCAGGTGACTTGAGTGTTGTCTTTGTGACGTCCTCTACCCTCGATATGACAACAAAGACATCAGCAAAACAAGGACCTGGTATGAAATCACACTCACTTTGACATGAACTCCTTAATCTGAACAAAAATCCTCACGAAAATAACCTTGAAACTTTAATGAATTAAATATTGGCTCAAATGTTGACTAAATATATCTTGAAATATACGATGCAATGTGCTTCATAGTTTTCACAATAATGTGAATTTTTGCCATCAGATATAACTGTGCTTAGTGTATGTCATTTCCCTATTTTACTTAGTTCTTTAAAATTAACCAGAGGTTTAAAATAAAGTGTGTAATATAAAAACAGGTTGAATAAAAGTTAGATTACACATTTTTGGAGGACACAAATTATGGCACCAAAGTGTTGCAGCTTAATATGAAACCTTTTATCACGACATTAAAAATATTAATAAATTGTTTATTTTGTTAGTTTCTCCACATTCTCATACTGGGAGCATTCTGACTTTTCAGATTAAAAAAGAATTGCTAATATCACATTATGTTTCTTTGATTTGTCTGCCAGGAAATAACTCCCATGCTGATAGACTTCTTCACATTTTAACAAGGATTGTATCGCGTCTTCTGGTGAAAATTCATTATTCACAGTGAGGAAAAGATGGATTTACATTCAGAAAAGGCAAATACAGACATTGGTTATTCCGTATAAATAATTTTAATGACTACAAGTCACCACATCTGGTTTTATGCTTCAGAATTGTGTCGACATTAGAGAAACATGAAATTATCATTCATCCATCTGCTCTAAATGTTCCTTTAAGTCTCGCCCTTAAGAAACAGGATGTGACACTCAAATTCTTAAGAAGGTGTAAAATGTACTGATAAGATTTTATCTCTATTTGTCCAGGAAGTCTACCATATTTAACTGCTGGTTTAATTTTTGCATTAACCCCACTGATGCTTCTGCTGAAGTTTGTGAAAACTTTGATGAGAAAGAAAAGTAAGACACACACACAACATCTAAAATTCAGTAACTTTGTGCATACAGTATGTCAAAACATCAGAATAGTTTCCATTGTACTTGTTAAAGAAGACTTACTCTTTCTTTTCAGAAGCTGACCTCAGACATATTGACTCGCCACCAGAAGACGCGCAAGCTGTGAGTTTTATTTTACATTTCAAATTGTAATTCTGAACGCGTGAATGTATTTTGATTACAAACTTACGAACAAAACTTACTATTGCATAAAAACAACAATTTCAGAAAGAACTATAATGTGTGAAATAGAAGGAAATTAAATGTGTAGCACAAGTGCAAAACCACGAACGTAACATTTCTTGCAGTTGAAGACTATAAATAAATTCCCACAGGCCTGATTCATTTAGAATTACTTTAATTTTGACGCTCGCTGCAATAATGAGATGATTTTTTTTTTTTTTTTTTTAAAGTCTGTCATTGAAATGTCAGGTAGCATTTTGAGCAAAGTATTAATTGTGCTGATGATTTACTTCTTTGAAAGTTTATGAACAGATCTCCACACGTCTGTGCTGTTTTTCATTCTCCTATTCACGTTTGTCAGGAGGGTGAACACCGTGAACTCAATTCTGCCGATCAACGAACTGAGCGCCGATCTGCAGCCGACCCGATGGTCCGCTTCTCCACCACCAACTGCGACACTTCCTCTTTTTCCTCGTGCAGCTTTGCAGTCATCCCAAAAGGTTCTTGTGAAGAGATCACAGTTGGCGACCTCTTGGATGACTGCGTCTATTCTGTTGTGCAATACTGCAAATTCAGAGCAACAAAAAACAACTTGAGCTGAATGCAGTGAATATCATTGTTTATAGTCCCTGGATCAGACTTATTGGGCAACTCGCTAAATCTGAATCTGGTTTGTGTCTCCTCCCGGACCGGCCAATCAGGTCCTGCAGTCGTCCTTGAGTTACTCCTTTGTATATAAACTCCAGGTTATCTGGTTGGTGCCATCGCTGTATTTACTTCAGGTTTGAGCTCTCATTTGTCAGATAATCGATTCAGGCTTCTGGTTGAGTTTTGTTTTTTCTAGTCAACACCAAGAGGCCTGGTTTTATTGTATTTAAAATCATTTTATTTTGCACAACCTCCTTGTCTTAACCTCCACTATTGTCTTCACTTGCATCAGTTTTTTTGTTTGATAAACATTTTTCTTTATCCCACACCTGCTTCGTCTCCATCTTTTCTTTTTTTTTTTTTTTTTTTTTGCTCATCATGTTAATATTTCCTTTCCACATGAGATACGTAGCAGGACTTGAATACAGTGTTGGAGGTACTGGAGGATGAAGGGCGTTATCTTCCAAAAAACTGAAAAGTGACTTCAACCATTATAAACCCTTCGGACCTCAATGGCTATTGTTTCCTTTTTGGCTCCTGTTGATGTTATCTTCATATTTCACTATTAAAAGCTGTTTACTTGAATGTTTGTGTATTCTTTTTCAGCATAACCTAACTCATGTCATTTTACAATTATTTATTCATTTTGACATAATGGGTGAAGATAGTGGACATGAAATTGCTATAATAATAATGAGTGGGTAAAGGATAGATGTTTTTCATATAGACTGCCACAAACATAAAATAAAAGATGAATTAAGTCTGCTAACATGGAGCACCATCAGAATCACTGCCTGAGAAAAGAGTGTTCGGTTCACTCCACTTTGTCAGGGAAAGTGAGAGTTATGGACCCGTTGCGTCACCAGTGAGTGAACAGTACTGGAGAACGATTTGAGGCCAGTCATTACTTGGGTTTACTTTTGGGACGCTGCACTTCTATTTCCAGGGTAACTGCTGCCTCTCCACATGGGGGAGACAAACCAGAGCCAGGCAAGTTTGACATGTTGTAAGCCTGGCCAATAGCGAAGTGACAAATTGAAATGGTCCATCAGTGAAGGTCTATGTCTTCTGGGAATTAAATTGATGGCAGGCCGGCAGGTTCTGTGCTCTTTCAAAATAAAGGTTAAATTACTGACAACTGTTGGATTGAACAGGAATTCTTTATTAGCAATATCATAATTCTACTCACCGGTAGAAAGGCAATATGATCTATCAACTATGATCACAGTGGCTCACATGCAGGGCAATAATTTCTGAGAGGGGATCATTAAAATAGCTCTACATCGCGATTATTTATATTTCACTAATCCAAACAATCACACATTTTTGAGTAAATGTTTCTGTAACTGTTTCAAGTTAGTTTTAGCTGTTAGTTTCTGCAAAATCTTTCATGAAAACGATTCCTCAAGAAATAATCCAAAAGACAACATCATACAAGCACCGACGTCTTTTTGAGTCATATCAAGGTGGAGAGTGAAGAAACTGAAACGAGAGAATTTAGTTTGGTTGTGGTTAAATGGTTGGATTGTGTGTGTCTGTGAATGTGTTGAGAACCGTGAGGGAGGAGCTTCATTCTTTGAAATACTGAAGAACATCATGAAGGGGAAGTTAAACAGAGTCTCTCGACCTGCTACACACTCGGTTGTTTTACTTCTTCACATTTCCACAATGTTCAACATACATGTCCAGATTTTTCTTCTTTCTGGTGAGTTCATCATATCTTTATTTTCCATCATTTACAAATAAATCAGTGTAGCAACAGCTTTTGGTGGATTTGTTCAATGAGCCATAATTTTCTTCTGTAAGGAAGTGATGTTTAGGTTGTTACTTGTAGTGAAAAATAATAACTGGTGTATTAAATGTACTCATTAACTTCATTTTCACTTGCAGTTTTGAGCTTTGTAAAGATGGAGATGAAGACTAACAAAGAGGGACAAGTTGGGTCACGTTTGACCTTTGAATGTTCAGGCTGGGATGTTCTGTTGAGTATTAAATTATATGAAAAGTATCTTTGTAAATATCCATGCAAATCTGATAAAGATGTCATCCTCAAAGTAGAACTTGGAAAGACGGCAAAGAAAGACAGAATACAGATTAATGACACAGGAGAAAGTTTAAAAGTGACTTTCACTGATCTCCAGATGTCAGACTCCAAGACGTATCGCTGTGGAGTTGATAAGTTTCTCAAAGATCACTTCATAGATGTGAATCTAGAGGTTTTACCTGGTAAGTGCAAGCTCTTCATTTTGTTTACAACATCCTGTTTTTTCAAAATGATTGAAAAATCTTTTGTTAAAGCAGAGTAAAGATGATTGTGCCTGTTATCTCCAGCTGTGCAGACACCTGCTGCACCAGTCTCTGTTGGCTCCACTGTGTCCTCTGCTGTCATGAACTCCTCCAACGTGTCTACAACCACTTTCTTTGTGACGTCCTATAACTTCTATATGACGACATCAGCAAAACAAGGACCTGGTATGAAATCACACACACTTTGACGTGAGCTCTTAATTCTCAACCAACATCCTCACGAAAATAACCTTGAAACTTTATTGAATTAAATATTGGTTAAAATGTTGACTAAATATGTCTTGAAATATACAAATTAATTTGCTTAATTTCATAGTTTTCCGAATAATGTGAATTTTTGCATCAGACATAGCTGTACTTAGTGTATAGTCACGTCACTATTTTCTCTTATTTCTTCAAAATTAACCAGAAGTTTAAAATAAAGTGTGTAAAATAAAAAATAGTTTGAATAAATGCTAGACTACACATTTTACCACATTTTGGCAGGACACAAATTATGGGACCAAAGTGTTGCAGCTTAATATGAAACCTCTGATCACGACATTAAAAAATAAAGTTTTAATTTGTTAATTCCCCCACATTCTCATAGCAGGAGCTTTCTCACTTTAGCTTAAAAAAATAATTGCCAATATCACATCTTTTATTTGTCTGCCAGGAAGTGATTCTCATGTTGATGTTGACATTTATATATTATGCTGGAAGCAGGAACATGCAGCCATCAGATGTCAACATCTTTTTATACTTAAAGAGTGTTGATACATTATAGAAACACTGAATTATCATTAAACCAAACAAACAAATTCACCTACACGATCCAGTGTTAACTGTTCACTAACTGTGGCGTGTGGTCAACATTTTTCTCTCTCTTTTTCTTTTTTTTTTTCAAACATTGTTCCTCTTTCTTGTTCCTCTTTCCTTATTTCTTTCACCAGGAATGATACCATATTTGACTGTCGGTTTAGTTTTTGCAATAGCTGCACTGTTGCTTCTGGTGATGTTCATGAAAACAGTGATGAGAAAGAAAAGTAAGACACAAACGCCACAAGCTTTGTACATACTGTCAGTCACAACAATCATGAGTGTACAAGTCAAAATGATAACATGGTTCACGTTTGCAGAAGCCGCCCTCAGATATATTGACCAACCACAAGAGGACGCACAAACCGTGAGTTTTAATTTGTCTTCAAAAATGATTCTATTGACCAAATAGGCTTCATCTGACTAAAATTGAAGTCAGATAGATCAGACATTTTTTTTATGGATCCCAACATTTAACAGTAACAATTTGGCCAAAACAGCATGTTGTGTGAGGACTCTAAACAAATGTTCTTATATACGCATATACAGAGCAGCATTTATGAAATATGAACTCTATGAACACATATGAATGTGGCTTCAGTTCCATCACATCGGTATTTCTCAGCTAATATTCAACAAAAGGCTTAAAAAAAAAAAAAAAAAAAAAAGTCCAACCAAATCAAATGTTTCTGTGGTGTTAAAAAAAAATGTTTTCACTGTTTATAAATGGGTCCGTATAATCTAATATGCTTTCCTCCTGTCGTTTTTCTGATTATTTGCACTTTGAAGGATGTTGAATACAGTGAAATCACATTTGAAAATCAACAAACTGGACGTCGGTCCGCAGCCCGTTTGTCCACCACCGACGCCAACAGTCTCTATGCAAATCACTCTTATCTGCGAGACACTGAATTAGCTGCAGACTGCGGAAACAAACATGTTTCCTCAATTTCATCATGCGTCTCCAATGTCACCCAAAAAACTGCTCGTGCAGAGAACAGAGCAGCAAATCTCTTAAATGACTCAATCTATTCTGTTGCTCAGTGTCCCCAATACACTGAGCAACCTGGAAAAACTCAAGCAGGAGGCAACGGAAATGGTTGTTTATACACTCTGGTTCAGCTCCCACAGGCAACATGAAGGGGCTTTCTGTGGTTGAAAATAGATTTCATCATATTTTTATGTAAATATTACTAAAATGGATGTATGTAAATATCAAAAAGACCACCTAAAACAACACCATGCATTGTTTCATAGTTTATATGACGTTATTATTTGCACAAGTGCTTTCAGTTTTTATCGCTTTGTGTATGTCTTAACTATCTTGTCAAAGCACATGTTGAACAACTGTGTGTTTCCAGGGAATGAGCTGTTCGACCCGCTGTCATCCTTTTGCAAATGCCAACTGTGACTTATATATGTAATATAAAGTCATTAAAAGAGTTTTCCGCCATTGATCTGGAATCCGTTATTGAATTATTATTTTATGAAACCAAGTGACTGTAAAATTTTCTGCTGTATTTCCACAGTCATTCACTATATAAGCTATCATAAGTGTTGACGGCTAAATATTAACCATTTCACTATTTAAATAAATGCATGTTTGATTTCTATCTTTTTAATTGAAGATTAATTTCACTAGATAAATTATGGAATTTTGAGTTCCTTACGAGGAAAATTTAAAAAAAGGATAAAGTCAGTATATTTAGGCAAATTTATTTATTGGGGATTAGCATTAGTGCTACTACATGCTACTATCTGATAGGTTTTAATAAATGTTACTGAGCAGACATGCTTTTGTTCTATTATACAAAGAGAAGGAAAACATAAATATTGTCTTACAATCTTCCTTGACTGGCTTTCATAGGGTTGTTTTGTGTTGCAGTTCATCTTAAGCCGTGCTACTTCCTGTTAAAGTGAAAAGAATGTTGTCTATCGGTCATGCTAAATATAGTCTCTACACACCTGTTATTTGCAGAAGCTCTTTTGCAGGAGATAAATGTATCTTGTATGTCTAGTAAAACTTTAATAATTGTATATAGAATATTAATTAAAATGAAGCTTATTGTAAAGGTCTGTGAACCATGAATCTAGTTTTTCATAAATAGAATAAATAAAAGGAAAAAAAGGTTTGCGATCATACTCTTATGAAGTGAGAAAAGAAATGTAAGAAATCATTCAGAATAAAAAGCTGAACACACACACACACACACACACACACACACACACACACACACAAACACACACACACAGAAGTCACCTTGACAGCAGGAATGCCCTCCAGTAGCTGTTCTTGTCAGGCGCACAGAGTGAGAGCAGCTTGATGTCACTGTTATTGTTGTTACTGTTGTTGTTGTGTACATCTGCCATCAGGGGAAGAAAGCGTTGGCCCGGGATGTTCGCTCTGTTGTCAATGACACTCAATGACAATCTGCTGCTAAGTGAAACGGATTAGCCAGCTTTTTTTTTTTTTTTTTTCACCCGCTCCTCTCTCACACACTGAAACACACTTACTGACACACAAACAGATTTACTGTTCTAGTTGTGCTTGTCTGAGCTTCCTCAAAATTCTGAGATATAACTATAGATGAGATAAGATGAAAAATGTCTAGAGGCATGAGTTTCTAGGTCAGTGTTTCCCATTCTGAGCCCTGTGGCCTGCACTACAGAGGGATTTCTGCGTAATGAGATGACTGACAGGTTAACATTTTAGTACTAAGATATCGAGGTGATGGTTACAGACGCTTTTGCTCATTTTCCCAATGTGGTAAGAACAAAAGTAGTTCTGGTCTGAACATTTCACACTTCACATGAAACTAAGGTGCAGAACTCACACTTGCTAAGAAATGGCAGCTTTTTTATCATCTGATGAAGGAAAAGAGGAAGCATGAAGGTCTGTGGTTACTATTCTTGACTGCAGCCATGGCAGTGGGTGTGGTTAATGTGCTTTTCTGCATTAACCACTCAGACTTTTTTTTGTTCTCTCGCAGCTAAAGCCTACAGTGTGATATATCTGAGTGCCTTATGGTGCCAAAACAGATTTGCACCATACAGAAAGATGCGTTCTTCCTGTTGCAATTTACTATTCATTTGGCACGGCCACCAGAGCTGGATGTAAGGATAGCAGTGGGGTGAAGGCGCACACAACGACAAACACAGTGAAAACAACTTCTGAAATCATTACCATAGTGGAAACTCTAATCTACAACAACCAGAATAAACCAGACAAAGGGTGTGTGTGTGTCACACTCGACCCAGTCTGCCATACTGCAACTCCCAACAACCTCTGAGACAATCACAAATCTACCTTAAAATGGCACACAACAGTTGTTGGAAACTTGTTTTAAACATAAACTGACCACAATAACTTGAAACAAGGTGACTTTAGATATATGTTTTGAACTTATAAAGGTTCTGCAGCTGAAGTCAGCTTCTCATCTCGGAAGCACAATACTATGTTGGATTTTTTTGTACCTTTGAATAAATCTTTTGTACTCAAACAAGGGGGGCGACTATGTACAGCATAATCCTCCTACAGCATGTATATTCATATATTAAAGTGAGCCACCCGATTGTTTCGGAGTATGTTCTTGTACTGGTTTACCATCGAGTGAGACCGATCTGTGCCGTCATGGTGGGGAATCGGCATTTATTGTCCTCTGACAGCCGCAGCTGTGTTGCCATAGTGTTGATCATATTCTCGTAATCCATGTATTTTGTCAAGATGTTCATGTGCAGCTCTGCCTTATTTCTCCACGTCTGCAATTGGTTTGTACGCAGCAAGCCCACAGTGTTTATGTGCACAGAGGCAGATTGGAAAAGCCTGGGCTCAGCTATCAAGTATATTACCAGCCTCCTTATATCATTTATCCAGATTTCAAATATCTGGCTCAATAAAGCCAGACAGTTACCCCAATGTGATTCCTTGGGTATGTTGTAGAGTACTGCTAAACATTTCAGGCATCTTTCTAATGCACACGTCAGTCAAATGAATCAATGTATGTGAAAATGTAATAATGTAATAATGAACCCTTTGCTGAAATCAGTATGTTGGAGGAGAAAGACACCAAATGTATGTTGGCTCCTCACTCTTAAGATTGGCTTTAGATTCTTTACCATTTGAGTAATTGTTTTCTCTAAATTCACACTTGATCCATCTTATAATTTGTGGTATTTTATGTATTATTTGTATTGAAAGGTACAGTCTGAAAGAAGCAATTAATTTTATGTGTGTTCCTCAGATATGCTCTGCTTGAGATAAAAGTCTTCTGAAACTGGAAATCAAATCTAATACACACTGAATACCTTGATGTGCATGAGTTGCTGAGCCTTTTGTTGTCAAGAGTTCAGGTGGAAAACATTTTGAAGATGATGTTCTCCGACCGTTTGGGGTGAAGATACAGACATTAGTTAAAAATAATTGAGCAAAGAGGCAGCTGAGCCTCGCAGACATTTTTCTGAAGTACAGTTTCAGCTTTATGTATGCCGTCGATATTAGAACTTTATCATCATGGTTTGCCTTGTGGAAGTTTGAATTTCATAGTCTTTACTGAAGTACGTATTTATTTTGTTGTCATTAAACACCACAATCATCAAAAACGTGGTGTAATTTTTTTTTTTTTTTTTTTTTACTAAAAAAGTTCCTTTTTGTATTGTCTATAATCTTAGCCATTTTATTTTAACACTACTTTGTCATATTTAGAGATAAATTGTCTTCTTGGTGGTTCAACTTTGTTCTGATAACATTTCATACAATTACTAACTAGATACCAGAGAATAAAGCTTAGAGGAACTGTGCTGTCGCTTCAACAGCTTCATCAAACCGAGAAATCCTCTACTTCAATGCGATAATGCTGAAATGCTCTGGAGCATAAACACATAGATAAAACTGATACACAGCCTTGGGAGAGATCCTCATGCTGGTTTAGTTTCCCCTGCAGTAAAGCACAACGTAGAATTGAAATCCTTCGCGTGCAGTCCGTGGGGAAAGTTGTTTCGACAGATTTAAATATTTGTAATGGGGACTGAGTGAGTATTTGTGTATTGGTATTAGTTTTGTGGGAAGGTTTGATCTTTTGGTTTTGTACCAAATGTCCGTCAAGCATCTACTTTATGATCTACATGATATCAGCACGAAGAGATCATTTGAAAAAGAATATTGGATGTTTGATACAAATGTTGGGAGACTCATGGACCGACCTGTGGTATGATGCTTTAGCCAAAACACTCTAAAATACTGAAAGACTGTAAAAAACAAATATTCAGCAGGGCAGGTCATCAGTACTCAATTGGTAAGACAACTTGTGACCAGCTACTGAATCTTCAGCTTGACTTCTCGGCTACAGTTCATAGACCATACCAGACTGCCTGCAGTGCGAAATGGTGCTGAGCAATTATCTGTTTTGATAAGGCCTCAAGAAACATTCAGACTACTGTAGCGCCGAGTCAATTCAGCTCTGTGTGAACATATCTCTTGTTAGAATCAGCATGTTACATGGTATTGATAAGCGACTGGTTCATTTTCTTTGCATGTTTCAAGCAATGGCAGTAATTCAATTGTTAAAATTCCATCACAGCAAACAGTGAACCAACAATCAGGTATGAACACTGAGAAGAGCCGCTAGGTGGTGATATTCTGGTTGACCCTCAACGGGCCGGACACGGACAACAACTGGGCGGTTTGGCTCCAGGGCCCTACAGTGCCTGAACCTGGGTAGAAAATAGTTTATATTTCGTATCTCACTGACATTTTGAGTTTTTCAATAGCTTGCAGGGGTTGCAAAGTATCTTTTGATCATCATCTCTTCATTTCCATAAAACATTCATTCAGTATCCTTATAAAAAAAAAAAAACAAAAAAAAAAAAAAAGTCTGACATCACCAAACCAGAATAATCTCATTCAAACATGCAGCTGTGAGAAATATGACATGAAAATATAGACAAGGCGAGGCAAGGCAAGTTTATTTATAGAGCACCATTCAAACACAGGGCAGTTCACAGTGTTTTGCATAGAAATAAAGAAAATTAAAAGAAACACAGAAAAAAAATGTCAAAATTTGATCAGTTTCCCATACTTTTGTTGTCATTAAATCATAAATAATTATCACATTTACACAATTAAAACAGCAAAATGGACCTCAACCCCATGATATGTACTGGGTGTTAATTGGTCATAAAACAAAGATTTCAAAGTCTCAATCCGGTGATAGTGATGTTGTGACTCCCTAGAAATGTTGGGGACCAATGGGCTTACTGCCACCTGGTAGAGTCACATCATGTGACAACTGGACAATGGAACAATGGAAACGGGCTGTTCTAACCCAAAATATATTCCGTACAAACTTCTGACCCCCACAAGGACGCCCTATACCCGAATAGAAAGCCAACGGTGTATCATACTACCCCGTGCCTCCCTTTCCCTGGAGCGCAACCCGTGACCAAGAAAATTCTGTAATGGCCTCTACCGTATTGATATATGGATTGTATCTTTTCAGGACATTGGGATGTCATGGTTAGTACTTTCATCTAAGGGCAAGAAAGATTGCCAGTTTGTCCAGGTTGAACTAAAACAGCTTTCTGTGAGGAGTTTGCATGCTCTTCCTTTGGATGAATGGGTTTACCTTTGAGTGAATGTGAGCGTTTCAGACTTTATCGAACCTACTTTCACTCACAATCAGCCGCGATCATCTCCTTTAGACAACAAACAATCCAGTGGAGAGATACAAGCACATTTCTGCAGCTTACATCACCACACGAACATACACAAGTATGTTTTTTAACCATAACCGGTCCTCAAGATGGAACAAATTTTCCAAAATGGTTACTTCAACTTGCTTTGTTTAGGTGTAGCTGATGTAGATGAGAAATTGCAGACATTTGTTCATTTTTAACAGAACTTTAGATGCTGAGAGGTTTTCTGGATGTCTATTAGAGTTTCTATACCATACATGTGACAGGGTGCCACATGTGACTCATATACATATATAGTGGTATAAATACAGTATATAATTGGACTGACCTGCCACGTTTCACCTGAATGATGTTTTTTCTTCATATGTGACAAAGTTTTTCAGTAGCTCCTGTAGTTCACATTGAATAGGACTAGCCAATTAAAAATCTTTCTAATCTGTTCTGAAAGCAGATTGACCAGGTTACAAGGAAATGTAAAGCGCCTTAAGCTTATCATTTTCTGCTGCCTGCTTGCCTTTAAAGTCAAAGTAACAATTACAGTCTGGCTTCCCTCGTGTTTCAAAGTCATATCATCCAATTACCTTTCTTTGCCACCCTGGTTCCTACAGACCAATCAGCCAATTATATATCTTACACAATGAGCTTTTTTTGGTGCATAGAAAGAAAAACCAGAAGGTTGAATCCACTTTGAAAACTCATGACAGCTTAGGGTTTTTTTTTTTCTCCTTTCTTTTAGCAAGGTTCAAACCCTGTTATTAGTGGCTATCAATGCCTAAATATTCTTCACGTCAGCTCCAGCTGAGGCCCAACCTGCCCCCCGAGCACCTGGACGCTCGTCATAATCCTGAACTTTAAACTCGGCTTCAGTGAAGCGAGATAATGATAGCATAGCAGTGAGTGCTCAGAGTGCAGCGTATGCTTTCAAGATGTGTGGCGCTGCAATGAAGAGACTTCTCAAAGTTGCTCATGTCACTGTTTGAGTCATTGATCTTAAAATTAACTGGTGCTCTGATGAAGTGAGCGCAATGAACTCCATGTCCACGATTTAAATACAATGTATTTGAAAGGAAGCTTACATAAAAAGGACATGACTAACACGACTAGAAGAAAAAAAAATTCTGTTGGACTTCTGTTGAAAAGTGTTGGCTTTGGGTAAACTATAAGATAGTGGTGAGTGGCTGTTGTAGATGAATATGTTGGTGAGTGAATTTGTGGCGCCAAAATTAATTCTGTTAATGGTTTGGTCACATTGGCTGGGCAACAGGTAAATAAGCCCTGCACTCCCAGAGGAGGGTGATGGTAGTGATGCCTGACTTAAGAGAACTTACAGAGGTAGGTTTTTTATCAGGAGCTGTGGACTTGACCTTCGTTATTGGCCATTGGGGCTGAATTCTCTTTAAACACTTTTGAGTAGTTTTTCATTAGTTGTTATTTCTAGTGTGTG
>OMNM01014470.1:23699-41749 GCA_900302745.1 Parablennius parvicornis | reverse complement strand
GGGCTGCTGGACGCTGCATCCATGCTAGTTATTGGGCTCCAAAAAGGGAAGCCAGAGAATCTCATTATCATTAATAACGTTCATTTGAAACAGGGCTTTCTCGATGAGAATAGTTTCATGAAAATTCAGTTTGCATGAATGTTTTATCGCCACTAAATTGCTCATTATTATGTACGAATGTGTTTTGGAAACTATGGCTACGTGCAGTAATTATTTTTAAAAAGCTTTTAAATGGGACAGATTTAGAGGGGGGAAGAGCTGCTTTGTAAAACACTGATTATGAAAGGCAAGGAGCGAATGTGGAGAGACATTTACAAATCACTGGTGAATAAGACCGACTACCTTGAAAGCATGGTTTTAGGCAGAAATCTTTGTTTTGGGTGTTCATCACACAATTCGGGCATCCAAGATATTTGGTTTTGTGAAGGTTTGGGGTGCTTGTCAATACTTGTATTTGCTTGTATCAGCATTTTCACAGCAAAGAATATAATATTTTATTCTTTACTGAAAAGCATGAATGATGTGCAGTTAATCAAACCGTAAACATTTTGGAAATTAAAAATTAGATCGATCATAGGTCCATAGATATTCTGCAGATATGAGTTCTCAGCATTTTGGAAAGAAAATTCTTCAAATTCCTCTGATGTGCCCGAGCATTTGAACGCATTGGTATGACTCACAGAATTACAAACCAATCAGAGACTGCCTTTCAAACTGTATATACCGCATGGTCTCAATTGACCAATCACATTGCTTGTTCCTGGGCGTAACACAAACCTGAAGTCAGTCGTGAGTTGTTTAGTCGAGGTGATAATTTGCTATGTTTTGACGAAAGAAGATTAATTTTGGCAAGTAGTGATGGTCATTATACACATATTTTATACGGCTTTGAGGAACACGTCCGCCATTTTTCCGGCTGTCTTTTCCCGAAAGTGACCGTCCAAATGACGGCTGGACGGCTGGCTACCTGAAATTATGCTTGAAAGTCACAAGAAATGTCTTCTGTGGCTAACATTCCTCAGTTCAGCCAGATCTGATCTGAATTATCTGAGTCAAACGGTGGTGTGGTGAATACTGCTCTCACCTCACAGCCAGAGCCCCCCCAACCCATATTGAGTCTGTGTGAAGTTTGGATTTTATCCCTGTGACCTCTCCAGGCTGTGCCCTGCCTTTACCCAGCAGTCAACTGATGAGTTCCAACCCACCACTGACTTTGGTAAATCACTATGGAAGATGCAGCTATTGATAATTCACTGACTGAATTTTTCAAATGATTGCATTTGTTTTGTTTTTTTGTTTTTGTTTTTTTTTTTACAAAGCAACACAACCACATGAATGACACTCGAAGTGGCTGTTGACAAAATTCTGCTGACATTTAACAGTCGCTGCTTCCTGACACGGGTGGGGAGGCGCTGAGAGGCAGAGGCTCACAGTGGCAGCAGAGCACATTTCCTGAGGCTATTCAGTCCCTAAACTTACTGAAGCACAGTCAAATGTTGGAACACCTGCCCTCAGAATAGAAAATTTATGGACTGTGAGAAGTGTTGCTGCTGGGTTTTATCACATGAAGGTACTTTTTTTTTTTTTTTTTGTTCTTTGCAACTCACGTTTAAGAATTTAGAAGACGCATGCAGCCCGTACAGACAAGTTACCACTTTGTAAAGCTGTTTTAGGAGCAGTTGTCTCAAGCAGAAACAAAAGAAAGCACTTCACAGATCATTCGGCTGCCACCAGCCCATTAAATGTGGGTCATCACTTGTAATTGAGACAGTAGCTAATGTCTACAGAGATGTGTTTAGCTGACGCCACCACAGCGTCAGCTAAAGAAGCTTTTAACAGGCAAACATGAATATTGAGGAGCACCAGCTGCAGACACATCAGACATGTTCACCAAAACAACAATGTGGGTGCAGATTGTCCAACCTGAAGCTTAATTAGGGTAATGTTAACTATCATTTATGGCTTAGCTCAAATGTTGAGAATACGTATACACACATTTGACGTGAATATCTGTTGTGTAGGATATAAAATAAAGTTACCAAAGCAGCAACAAAACTGCTGAGGCAGGCTCCACGCTGGATTACTATAACACTATACTCATTAGTATCCTCAACAAGAGACTTCAGAACATCAGTACGCTCAAAAGAGAACATCCAGGAACCTGATGAGGATGTTTAAAACACATCACACAAATCCTCCATCGACTTCACCTCCCATCTCTGCATGATCGAACGCAAGGTCGCTCACTTAAAATTTCAGTGCCTGCATGGAAATGCCACATTGTTTGAAGGGAACACTCAGGCCATACTTTCCTACACTTCCTCTTTGTTCCAACAACATCATCAATCCTCGCCCTTCCAGAAATAAGTGTGGAGGGTCTATGGTCTCCCCTCCCTGACCACCACCAGCTCCACAGACTTTGGAAACCTTAAACAAATAACCTCACATTTTTATCAAGATTATCACGTGGCCTTAGAATTAGTGAGGAGCTCCTCCTCTAGTGGACATGAGTTTATTGAAATAGTAACAGAGATGTCTTTCCCTGGAAACACTTAAGCTGATGCTTAAAGTAACAAAACCATGTGTGAGCATCTTCAAATACATTGCAAACTCATCATGCTGCCAAAAGCGATAGTGTGACAAGACTGGAGATAATGATGATAATACAATACTGTAACGCGAGCAGTCAAATTGTAATATTTTCTTATGTAAAGATAATATTAGAAGCTACACATGATGGGAACAAGATCTTCTTTGAAAGGTTTCCAGAAAACACATCAAAACCACATGACCTATACTCTTTAAAAGGTCTTTGGACAAGAAAGTAGTGTTCCTCTTTTAAATATGACACAAAAGGCCATTAACAGACTGCACTAGTGTAAACAGGCGTTAACAGGCGTTAACACTTATCCTGTCATGTCGTCATGCACAGAAAAACCTTCTTTGCACAGACGTGTTTATTTGCATGTCAGTTGGCCCACCTGACAGACCTAAAGCTGGGCGCACCTGTGTTTGCGGGTACATGTCATTTTTAACGGGCGGACAGGTGATATTTTTAGTGGCTGCAGATTGCTTCGTCTCAAGTATGGATTTAGCATGCCCCACACAGAGGCAAATATACAGTTCATGTGTAGATCAATGATATTTACTGGTCTAAAAACGCGCATTGAAATAAAGTTATGAGTCCTTAAGAATGGAAGAAAGCACATTACCTTTTAAAAAGGGCACAAATTTCTATCAAACATTTCTAGAAACGTTGTAGAATATTTACTCAAGTCTGAGTAAATATTAAATCTTTTTTGAGGCTGATGCTCAGCAGTAGATGTTTCTGAGCTAGTGTTTCCAGCAACATGAAGGGTAAACAAAAAGGAACGCTTGAAAGTTATAATCCATTAATATGTCACCCGATATAGCAATGTGTTTCAGAAAAAATGTATCTCAACTGGCACATATAATCTGCAGAATTTGTCAGCATCAACAGATTCTATGAATGCAACACTATGAGAGACAGTAACACCGCCTGAATGTTTAAAGTCACAGAACACAGGTTTCAAGTCGATACTGTAAAGAGCCATTGCTTGTAAAGACTGTACAAATCCAAGAAATCAGCTTCCTATAAATACCTTTGAGGGGCACTGATAGGAGAGGTTTAGCTGGCCTTGTAAATCAAAAATGTGCTGCGGTGTGTAATCGGTTTAAATGTCAGCACGTAGGTGGGAATTCAAACATGTAACATGTGGGAAGCCATTTTTACAGCAGATGTTTGGAAGCAAATGATTGTTTCCCTCATATAACCAACATGTAACCCATTGGCTGCTGCTTCGTTTACATCACTAGATGTGTTGCTGTTCAATAAAGCACCCATCCTAAAGATTGGCAGCATAGAAAAAAAAAAAAAGATCTTTAAAGCTACTGGGAGTCCTCAGGCCCAGTATCTAGATTAGAGGGAGATCCTCTTAAAGGCATAGTGCACACAGAATATTCCGTCTTGTTCCAGCTTAGAACTTCTCCTCTGAGAAGACTGATTTTAGCTGGCAGCAGGCTAGCAAGGATCTGCTTTGTGAAGATGCACACACACACGCACGCATGCACACGCGCACTGATGACAACCCCCTGTGTGAATTGAAAACATCCAAGCTGGAAGAACAATAGCTTGTCTCCCGTGAAACAACGTGCGTGCGTGCCTACGTGCGTGAGTGTGTGTGTGTGTGTGTGTGTGTGTGTGTGTGTGTGTGTGAAAGAGAGGAAAGAAGAGATGGAGAGAGAAAGAAAGATTTGGCTGTCAAGTGTTTGTCTTACATGACTAGTTATTAAAGCTATCGGCTAGCTGTGAAAGCTGTGAAAGGTTTGCACATTCACACACAAATGCGTGCAGGCGCAAGACCTCAGTGCATATACAGCGTGTGGAGTTTCCCTAGTAACAGCATTTACTTTCACACAGTCACAGATGGATACAAAGATGCTCATCTTTATGACTATACATGCACACAGCATATGGGTGACAGAGGCGCTGCTCGAGCACACTCACACACACACACACACCCACGCACGCACGCACACACACACACACACACACAAAAAACCTATATGTGTGGAAATTAATGCGTGTTTCCTGTGTCTTGTCAGGTGGCAAAAGTCTTTCCTCATCCTGACAATAGAGCTGCATTGTTTGCCTGGAGTGCATGCACGCACTTACATACGCACACACATATGCACGCACGCATCCCTTTTTGTAAGGCCTATTAGTCACAACCACAAACACACATACAGACGCTAACACTGGCTGCCCCAGTACCCTGATTTTTCAAACTCACAGGGGATGTCTGACACACTCTCACGCACCCACGTACGCATGCATGCATGCATGCACGCATGCACGCACACCACACACACACACACACACACACGCAATTACCCACCTGAGGCAACCTCAGTTTAAAACAGAAGCCTATTCAAGATGAACTGAACAACCAGGGCACTTGTCAGTGGGTAAAACAGAGGAAAGCAAACTGATAAAACAGCTTTGTTTATCCAACACGGAATCCATCTGGAGTACGTGTTTCTTTGCAATAGGTAATATAGTTGGCAGGGAGATGAATTCTAATTTAATACTTCAGTACACATCTTCAGTTCCGCTATTTTTTTTGTGACATATGTTTTCATAGTAGTATGCCTTGACATAGTAATACACTGCAAACTGGAAAGCAAACTAGAAAAATACTGGCTCTTAGTAACTCAAGTAAATTAGAATAAAAGGATAAAAGGAGAGAGAAATGTGCCAATACATCCTTCAGCAAAGCCAATACAGTAAAGTATTTGGGTCAATAGCTGGAGTAAATCTTCCCAAGGCATGTTTACATGATTCACAGGCCTATTAGTTTGTATTCTGACATGAGACTCATCTATGGGCTCAGACTGCAACATCTGCACAATCAGATATGCAGAACAGACATAAGACTTGCATCTGATTAAGAATAACAGGTTATTGAACATCATTTAGACCAAACAACAGCAGTCCCACCAGAGACACAGACACACATGGGTAACCCTGCATGCTCTCTTTTCTCTCTCTCTCTCTCTCTCTCTCTCTCTCTCTCTCTCTCTCTCTCTCTCCCTCAGCATTAACTAAAAACCTGAACACTTGTTTCAAATGCAGCAACTAAAATATGTGTTCAAAACTTTATCATTAACACACAGTTGGCATTAACTAAAGTTAAAACTGAATTTTTACCTAATAAGTAAGTGAAAGATATTCTTGATCAAACTGTATATAACTGTGACACGCCCCGCTTTAACAAGGCTCACATGCAAAGAAAAAAGACCAAATATTGTTTGGGCATTCGAATTGGCATTTCCTCTTTGATTCAGACTGATCATGTAATGGTGAAAAGACAGCAGCTTCTCAGTTGTTCTTTCCTGTAAAGACATTATGAATCTTCTCCTCCAGCACCAGAGTAGCTTTATACAGGGACGTTGAGCTCTTTGGAGACTTTCAGTGCCTTTCAAGTGATTCTGTTTTTACATTTCTTGGTCCTACTTATTTCTCTAAACCACTTAGAGGACCACCATAAGATCTCTTCTATGTTTTTCAGACTCATTTTTATTTGTGCTCTCCGTCTTCTTACGATTCACACAGTGACCGTTTTAAGCCTCTGTTGTATTGATCACTATCGGTTTGAAATTACCCTCATAACTCCTCTTAAGTAGCTAATCCATTTGACTTTTGAGCCACTTTTCTCAATGTGATCGCTGTATTGTTCCATTATTTGGTTGAGGTTGCCATTGCCTGGATGTCAAGGGGAGTCTTACTTATTGGTGGAATGCAAATTACATCAGACAACGTTTATTGCCATTTAAAAGACAAAACCAAGAGGAGTAGATATCTCTTTTGTCTTAGACTCCGAGTACAAGACAACCTCATGTTTTCAGACCGAGTTCATGAGGAAAAGTCAGACCAATACTGGTACTTGTCATTTTAGGATTTCTGCCTGAGAAACGCAATGTTCTCTAACATGAATCATCTGAGGGGGATCACAGCTTTTTTTGAGTTATTTTTTGTGCTTTAATACTTACGTTGTAAGATTAGGGTAGACCATTTATTTGGCACAATTTGAAATAAACTTTGGTTTTGGAATCTAAATATGAGTCAATTCATGAAAATACCAAACATTTGGCAGAAGACAAGTTTAATTTTTTTTTTTAAACTAAATTACCAAAATCTTATTAAATTTGATATACAACAGTTCATATTTCAGCAAACAATCGACACTTATGTCATCGAGCAACTGCTAAAATTTGACATTTTTCAGACTAGTTACAATAACGAAGTATTTAAGCTGAAAAACAAGATGGTGATGTGTAACTTAGTAGATAGCTCAATAAAGTAACACTGACAAATTTCAAATCATCTTGTTTTTTTCTGAGCAAATAGTATTTTATTCGATTAAGAAGACGCTTTTGATAACAGTGGAATGTAAATTAGTCAAAATGAACTATGTTTTCTCAAACAAATTAATTAAAATGGAAGAAATGTCTGATTCTTGCAGTATTATCAGGTTGTTATATTGATTTTTGGGACATTTACCAGCCCATCTGAAGACTAGGTCAAAATAAATTCTTCTTTTCAGCTTTGCTGACTGTCGTTTCAATTTGTAGTATTGCTAAATGGATCATTCTGTCACATAGCGATATATAAAGCTTAATAATGAGCTAACAACCTTGACCTGAGGCAAGGTTGCAGTTATTTAGTGAATCCAGATGAAAAAAAAATGCACAAAGAAAAATGTTTTTAAATGCTTGTGTGGTTCTTGTGTTGAGGTTTGAAACTACAAACACAGTAACACAATCTTTGTTTCAGGAGCCGATTCAAGCTTCTGGCAATTTTCCCAGAGTGTGACATTTCTGTATTAGGTTGCAGACACATGCACTAAAACAACAAGGTAGTATAAATGCATGCTCACTCAAACAGTGTTAGCGGCAGAGCATTGGTAGAGTCAATACATTGTGCTTATTGTGTGTATTTCTCCACTCAAAGAGACATCGTATATGATTATAGTCCTACATTGAGGTACACGACGCTGATGTCAGACACTCACTTTCCTCTCATTGCTGGAGTCCTTCTTGGTGGCCTTGATGAAATCATTGCGACCGTGCAGGTACTCGTCGTACTCCTCCTGCGTCATGTCGCCGTTCTCGACGAGCACATGGGGCAGATGCGGCTCTAAAGTGGCACAGTCAGTCAGGGCAGAGACATTACTGTAAATATAGCACGGATTATAAAGCTCTTAGACGTCGTCTGAAAGTCGAACCATGTAGAGGAGTGTGGCGATCAGAAAGCGCTAACTTATCCTCATATCAATGTTGGAATTAGTTGGTGATTGCACATTAATATGCTGTCTCACAGCAAGGCTTTACAATAACTAAAGAATCTAAGGAGGTTGAGTGACTTCGAGAGATTTGTTACAGAGATAGTTATTTTCCATCAATGCAGGGTCAATGCAGGTCTCGGAGTGAAATTAAAACAACATTGATCACCATTTTTCTTAAAAATGTCCCGGAATTATTGCAGGCAATAATTCTATCACAAGGTGAAGTTTGTGTAACATTAAATTGTTCAAAAAATTCCACTTGATGAAATGCATGTTTCTTTTTAAGAAGACACTTCTTTAGTCATCCGCCTATTTTATGCTGTGGTGGGTGGTATCCTATTAATTGAAGTGGAAAACTAATAACAATTTTTGTCAATATTAACACACCAATCCATGAGGAGCAGCACGTTACATGGGTCTTATAAGCTCTGAAACAGTAAAGTTAATGTTTTTCTGCAGAAAAGGCTCCATTTCTATCGGTTGTTGTGAGGTGTGGATCATATCAGTAGCCACGCTGTGCGGTGAAGTGATGCTGTGATTGTGAAATTCATGACAAGGGTAGAAAATAGTCTCAGGCATCTGTGTTAGCCATGGCCTTGACATCAGTCGCCCAGGGACCTGTCTCACTTTCTAACATAAGACCACTGATTTTGACCTCCAATCAACAATATTGTCACCAGAGTGTCAAGCCTCCGCATTTATCCAACAGTTACATGTGCTCATCTCACCATGTCTCGATTTCTTCTTCGGTGATACCTCACGACTGATTGTATCCGCTGTGTCTTGTTAATTCTGCGCTCCTTACATGTATGTATGTGCGGTACACAATCTTGTGCATATTTATGCAATCAGCACTCGTCCATGCCGACCTCTGCTTTCTTTGTACTTTTCTTGTACGCAAGAAAAATTAGTAAAACCAGGAAAAGTAAAGCTGGTATATTGCATGGAAAATGTGGACAGATTTTTAACAGCCAAGGCTACATTTGGATCATGCAATACCCACGTATAAAAATAAATTTGAGAAAAAAAAGGGAGGGGGGGAACACTGTCTTATCATCTCTTTTGTTTTTTTATTTATATCTTTTAAAGTTTGTCTGGTGTCATTTTGTAGCAAGCATTCATTTGCATGATAGAGAGTATTAAAATGTGTTGAAATATCTTAATTTAAACCAGATGAGCCTGTCAGAAAACCTGCAGTGATTCATGGCCATTAATCAACTGGGCTAATAATGAAAATGGACTGCTCCTATCTTTTGTCACCCTGACCTGCAATGCCTTTACTTTCTCTCTCTTCATGCTGGAAACTGAGCATTCATGTTGCCATTGAAACTGCAGCCACGGTCTGAGCTGAATTAAATTGCCCAGCGCTGGCCGCAGGTCTGTTTGTGAACAAAGCCTTCATAAGAAGCCATTTGGATCAGTGAGGCCGGGGTTCATTCCCGCCTCTGGGAGACAAGTGGCCCACACACACTGCAGGTCAATACATTGTAACAGAGAGACGAGAGCACGAAGTGGGAAAAAAAAAAATAAAAAATAAAGCAAAAATATGACACCCACACAATGGAGACGGACTGGGCTGGCATGTCCCACATTAATAACAGAGGACCTTTCTATCCTGATGAGACTCTCAGACACACCGAGTGAGGCAGTGAATCACCTTTCCACCGGGCTGATTAGAGGTCCAAACATGCTCTGCTCTGACACAGCTGATATAAACAATTTCAAATTATTCCACAAGAGAGCGGAGGAAAGACTAATTGCAGGGTTGCGCTGCTGTGAATGAGGTTTGAAGTTGAAGACCCACCGCTGGGATAAATGAGGATGTTGACGGGGTAGTCGTAAGTGTACTTGTCAGCCAGGGTGATGACGACGCTGGTGGCGGAGCGAGCCAGAGGGTCCGCGTCGGCCCGGATGGCGTGAGAAGGGCTCTCCACACCTACACAGAGATCAGCCACAGCAGATCACGTAACAAGTGATCACCACCCCATCCACCCCTCCGCCCGGTGATTAAACCACCACTTTCTCATTTGGAGAATCATATGTGCAAGTGAAGCTCAAGGAAATAGTTGAATACACAAATGAGCAGACGCTGACTGTAAAATTTGCAGTCTCACTGCAATGATCTATATATTTTGTATATTTTCTGGTGATGCGGTTCAGGGCCTTTCTGCGTGGAGTTTGTATGTTCTCCATGTGCATGCACAGATTCTCCACAGGTATTTTTGCGTCCCCCTACAATTCAAATGTATGTGTGTTTGATTTACCAGCAGGACATCTAATGATCTTCAACCTCTACTTTTACCGTACTACAGTCATTCCAGACAAAGGAAGGGGAGAAAGGTGAGGGTTCACGCTGCATGGACAACAGGTCAATACATCACAGGGCTAGCGCAGGAAAGACAAGCCACCGTCACACACATTGGCAATCTACAGCCACAGCATAAACTAAGAAGTGTGTTTTCAAGCAGTGGGAAGAAGCAAAGTTGAGCTTTGAAGGAGAAACAATCTTTTTGTGTGTTGAAAGTGCTAATCATTGCACAACTGAACTTCATTCTTATGCAAGTCATTTTTTAACTGTAGTTTCTCTCTGATTGTGCAGAGAAGCACTTGAACAGCAATAGTTATAAGAACTTGCACTCTTTGATGGAATTTGATGTATTTGCGAGATTTCTACTCAAACAGTTGGCTGTCAAATTGAAATTGCAATTTTTTTTGTTTGTTTTTTTAACTGCAGGTCAAATTGGAAAATTGGCCATTTGAGAGTATACAATACTAATAGATAATTGCCCACTCAGAAGACGAATTCATTTGTTGAGATCTTTTCAAGTCACTTTTCAATCCCACAGGCATCCACAACTTATGTTTCGAGGGCTTTCGAGAGCTTTTTACACCATGGGATAATAATACCACAAGCACTTTAGTTGAAGAACCTTAATGTCAGAAGTTTAAATGAGATGATAAACAACTTCCTAGATATGGCAGGTTACTGATGTTGGGTTGCTACAGGATATTACAGGTTCAATATTTCATTTAGTTTAATTTAATTATAGTTTGATTTTTATTGTTAAAATCAATATCCCCAAATAATAAACAGAATGACACAAAATAACAGTTTTCCTGATCGCTCCAACATGTTTAGTTATGTAATACAAGTTTATACCACAAGATGGTATACTGAGTCACTCTGCAAAGGAATAGTTAAGGTTGCAATGGTTGCCGTTGTTGGCAACTACTCAGTGGTCTAGTCTACATGACAAGCAGGTAGATATCATTTACCAACTTGAGCAGACCCTCAGCTAACAATCAAAAAAAAAGCCAAATGAAAGGACAGACTCGAAGTATGACTCAACAGTACCATATATGGTTGTTTTTAAAATGTTATCACATGTAGCATCTTCCAATCCAATCCATCTTAATCATTCTACACTGTAAAAATAATTGATGGACTTTTAATTATTTTTGTTTCATAATGTTTTATTTGATTAAAAAGAAACAACGCTCATGTTCGATTTGTTGTAAAAAGCAAATCCTTAGGATTCACTTCACATTATCACAACAGGTATTACATTGTAAGTGCTGATGCCTTCAAGTGCACATGAAATCTGTGGTCGAAAAAAAATCTAAAATACAGTGATAACTTACAACTCGAAAGTTACAGAGCAACAGTTTCACAATCTTGAAAAAAAAAAAAAACACACAAGCCTGCTTCCTTGCTAGATTCTTATGAGACGGTTAGTAGTGATTTTATAACTGCTGATTAAATATGAAGCTTAGTTTCAGCAATGCTCACTCAGCTTAGTGTAAATAGTAGAGATGGGAGAGTAATACTTGTAAAAATCATCAATTTTAATCTGCCAACGTCTGTTTTAAAAAATGAAGTCTTTTATTTTTGTGATTGTGAGAAACAAGATCTTGTCAGTTGTTTCTCATGAAAATATATACTCTGTTCATTAAATTACGTTTGGTGCTTGGAACTGTTTTTTTATTGTCTGTTTTTCTCTGTTCCTTCAAACATGAAATGCTGTGCTAGTACTGAGACCAACCTGAAAGTAAAAAGTTTTCAAAAGATGTCTTTATGTCAAATTTAAGCAAGAAAAAAAAAAAACCTCAAAACTACAACTTAGCCACTTGGTTTCTGGAAGGCTTAAGGATTGGCTTTTTGGAGTAAAGTTTACATTTCACTCACCAGCAAGTAGATAAGGAGCCCGAATCTCAAGCTGGAAGTTAAACTCATAGTCCATGGAGTTGATGGACTCAATCTCAAGCAGTGAAGCCAACCACAGCTGAGGGTAGTTGAGTGATTGATCATGTAGATTTAAGCCATAGGTTTGTCTGTCTCGCCTAAGAGTGTGGGAAAAAAAAAAAAAAAATTAAAAAAATGTATGAAGCCAAAGTGAAACCCATACAAATAGAAAAAATAAGTCTTATTGAAGTCAAAAGGAACCAAAAACGAAGACATTATATTAATGGTTATACAAGTTTGGTGTGTACTTGTGGTTTTATGGCTTACGTTCTGGAGAAGTTTGGGGACAGACCCTGCTCCTCGTTGATGCTCCTCTGTACCCGAGGCGTGCACACCCTCGGTGATGAAACCCTGATGCCCCCGTTGGGCAGAGTGGAGAGCTCAGAGGAGGTGCTCACCAGAATGTGGACTGTCTCCATTGGAGGGATGAGCCCCAAATTAACCACCAACACCGTCCTCTCAAAATCTTCATCCATCACTATGTGTCCTGTAACACCAGATCAGTCCTGATTAGAAGAGTGCCATAAATCACATCGCAAATAAACTTTTTTTCACATCCGGTTTCTTCCTCCATTCCAGATACAATCCTATCTAAACCAACATACTCGTTTATTTTTGTAGAACAAGAAAAATCTATCTCTGATTCTGCTGTCACTCCTGCCTGGGCACAACTCAAAACCTCTTCAGGTGTGAGTCTTTGTGCATCTCTAAAATTAGACTTTACTAGCAGCAGTACAGTTATTTTAGGATTAGACTTTTCAGATTGCTCTCAGCAGTAATTAACCTAAGTGATGTTTCTATTTGATTAAAAGTAAAACAAAAATCTCCAGCATCCCACTCCATGTATGTATTTGTTCGCTAATCCTGTCAATTTGACGCAAATGTGCTGGATTTCCTCAAGCATACCTACGATGTGCTGCAAAATTCAATATTGCATTTTTGGAAAGTTGTGAACATTGGAGAGAGGAATTTGAAAAAATGTCATGATCAACCAGAGAACCAGAGAAGCGTTCTAAAAATTTAATTTAATCTATTCTGCTTACAAAAATACCTGTATACCTGAGAGAGAGAAAAAATAGCTTCAAGAGCTCAGCAAACCTTCAATTTAGAGGATCCATTTGGTCAAATGCAATTTATAAAGTTGAGCTCTATTATCATTTTATTTCAGTTCATGCATGTATGCAGGAAGCCAACAAATGGGAATTTCAGCTGTGCATAGTTATTACAGGCTTGACGGAGACACCCATTGGTTGGCATTTTATATAGATTATATAGAGATTTGCTGAAGAGTGCAGAGCGTACAGTTATCACATAGTCTGTGCCATCAAGCAGCTTTTGAATAAATCAGGCAGCATTTCATCATCTGATGTAAAGTTCTCGTTGATATATCATCAACTCAATCAGTTTATAGACTTGAAAAATACTCGTGTTGCGGTTTTACACATGAACTCATCACCATAACACTATCAGTTCTGGCAATAACACAGCATAACCGAATAAAAAATTATAATATATATAAAAGTAAACTCACTGTTTACTGATTTTACCATTAATCAATAAGAAATATGTACCTAAGTTTGCATATACTGTACAGAATATTTAATAAAGATATCAATGATAGTGAAGCACTATGAACAAGGAGATCCGAGATACATTAAAGAGAAGATAAACAATGTGAAAATGGTTATTAGTGAATAAAGCTGCTTAAATTCCCTGTATCCACAGCTCTGGATGCATCAGCAACCTAAATAAACTTAGGCGTCCCTTTATAGGAGCTGTCTGCTGCTTTCTGCATGTTAGTTGTTTATCTTGGCTGTTCTTGTTGTTATCTGTTGACGTAAACTCAACAGATCTTTATGAGAGTCATCAGTCTCATTTAATCGGTACTGACAGCTAAGCTAATGCGTCACTGCAGCTCTGCAACCGTACAAAGATATGCACATTAAGATAAAGACACACGCATGTTCTCCCTGTGGATGCATTGGTTTCTTCCAGGTACGCCAGTTTCCACCCATTATCCAAAAACATGAATTTAAGAATAATTGTTGCCTATAAAATTATCTTTAGATGGTAATGTCTTTCTCTGTGTTTCCCAGCGACCTGTCCAATGGGTGCAATGCATTTGCTCATTTGTGGGAAACATTCAGTAAAATACTTAAAAGATCTGGAGAGCAAGATTAAGACTCGTCATTACATGCTTAAATGTATTTCGTTAATTTCTTTTGAAGCTTTAATGTATTTCTTTTATCTTTTTTTTTTTACCTCTTTGTAAATCCTTTCTGAATTTCTTAAATTTTTTCAATTTCCTTGTAAAGCACTATGACATGACCTGTGTTTGAATGGTTCTCTATAAATAACTTTGCCTTGCCTTGTCTCATCAACATATGTTAGATAATACAGTCTTGAGGGGCTGGATAGATCGACAAATGATCAACGTGAAATAAAACATCCACTCGGGCAACATTACGGTCAGTCTGGAATAAATGTATGAGTTCTGATTCATTACATCAAGCATTCAATTTTCCATTAGTCCTACTTTCCCCACCAACAACAAATTGTTACATCAGTCTTTGTGGCTTCACTAGGCATTCTTTCAATGCATCAGATGGGATTTCTCACTGAGTCACACAGTAAAGTTGTAGCTTTGTAACCAAATAAGACTCTGAGACCCAGTGCAGAGCTGTAAAGGAGCCACAGCAGAGCGAATCCTCCTCAGTGGTCTCGTCACCACAAACACCTTCAACAAAAGCTTCTCGTCTGATCCTTCGTGGATGTAACAATATTGATTAAAGCTGCTTCACTCTTACCACTGCCGCTGTGGGGCACTCCATTAGACGTGTTGCAGCAATCCAGATAACAGTCGTCGATTTTGGCCTTGTCTTTGATTTGCAGTGTTATGATCTGACTAGATATCATAGCCTCAAATCCCACAACGATGGAATTCTCCTCCAGTGGATAAATGAAGATTCCTAAAAGGCAGTGAGAGATATCAAATAAATGGGGACAAAAAGGGCATGAACTAGAGGAGGACTACAGCAAATTACCAAACTCTGTCAGTTATAGTGATTTTTAACAACTGTGCTTTGCACCGCACACTGTGAAACACGCAGCACTTGCGGAACTAAAGTAAACAAATTAGTTTCACTCACCTTCGATTGCATGATCCTCAATATTTTCATAAGTCATAGATGCTGTCAGAGCCAGAGTGTAACCCCTGACACAGGATGTGATGTCAGAGACGCTGAGCGGTAGAGCGCTCCGGTTCTCCTTGTTAATGAGCCCAGGCATGGTGCTGGCTTTGAGTTTCTGGTGTGGATAGAAAACGTACATCAGCCATCTCTATGTGAGCGTATATGTGATCATCTGTACATCTTGTTGTGTCGTCTCCTAAGCTAACGATGGCAAACGGAAGGAAATGGAAGGAAGCAGTAATAGAATGTGATGGTGTCTGAGTGTTAAAATATCATTTAACAACACCTTAAGGTTGAACTTTTCAATTTATATACAATCTTTGTGAGTGTCTTCTTCAGAGGGTTATGTCCTTCTGTCAAAAAGAAATAGTCCCTTAACTTTAAGCAATCATTGCTGACGCATTACTTAGGGCGATTTTTAAATTGTTTTCCATGAAACAGGATGATTAGATATGCAGGTACACCAACACATGAAGGATAGGTTTTTTTGTTGTTTTTTTTTTTTTTTTTTTTTTTTTACACCAAATAGAGACATTTGTCTGAGAATTGGAACAATAAAGAGACTTATTTTGAGCTTCCGCAGATCCTGCTGTGGATAATGACAGTGCTGGTTATTTACTGGCGGATATCACGACTGTGAGTTCCACCTTCATCAACATGAGGCAATATCACACTGCCATGTGAGCACAGGGTTTTGAAAAGTGGAAAACACTGAGAGGGATGCCTGTTTCCACCACCCTTCCATGACGTTCCATTTTGACTTCTGAATGACTGTGCCACTCTAAAAGTCTCTTTTCATACTCGATCAGTGGATTGACCTTCTCCTTAATACCATAATCTAAGTGGATGTAAAATACTCCACGTTTTCTATTTTTTCAATCTGTAGTGGCTATCCACTTGGATGCCGGTAAAGCTGTGAGTAGCAATATTAAAGGTGTTTATCTGTTTATTAATAAAACTCGGACAGCAAAGAGAAAGAGTCAAAAAGCAAATGGGGATGAATCAACAAGTTTCCCATTAAGCTTTATCAAACCAAAAATACTGCATAAACATCACAAAATACCACCCACCTTCAGTGTGATTTACTCCTCCAGACTTTTGTTGCCTGCATTTCAACTTTATTGAGAGATGCCACTGCCATCAAATTTGAAATTACGTAATATGCTTTCATGAAATTTTTTTTTATCAGATAATCTCTTCTCTTAACATCAGACTCAAACCTTTCCTGATTGATATGTTTTATGCCCTCTGGGTCAAATCACTCAGGCTGCTATAGCTTTAGACTGCTGATGCACTGAGATTCTCTCCTATCTTCACTTTCCATATATTTTTATCATGTTATTATTCAAGTATTCAAACGATACAGTATTGTTGAGCATCCACATTTTAGACAAAGAAATGTATTGAGTATTGAAAAATGGTAATCATATTGAATGAATGAATGAATGAATGAATTTATATGAGTGTATGAGAGCAAACATGTTACAAAGCGCTTTACAGTAATCAGAGCGAGGGTAACCTCAAAAATTGCCATGATTCAATACGTAATAAGTGTGTCAATTTTATGCATCTGTTTTTTTTTTAAATAATTGATTATCTACAACTCAAACTGTTATTGCATCCATATTTTAGATATTTATGTATTAAGTAGTTAAACATAATGATATTAACTGATATTAACTGATATCTAATTAATTATTGAGGTTTCTAACAGTATTCCTGTTTTGCCTGTAAATTTCATACAACCGTATTCATTAAGTAGTGAAACATGTTGACGTTCTGCTTCCCTGTATTGAGAAATTATATCAATATTGTAGATCCTTATTTTATACATACTTCTTTAAGTATCTAATGTGCATACCCGTTTTGAGCACTAATATTTATTCATATTTGACACAGTAAGTCTCCAAAGAAGAGAGCCTATTTTGTCTTTCATTACCCAGCAATAACATCAAATAGCCAGCAAGATCTCATTTGAAATTCAAACACAACAGCTGTAGCTGCTACCTAGAAATAATACATCAGTGCAGCAGGTATTACAATAACCTTCTTTGATGGGATGCAAAAACCAAGAAATCTAAGCTGGTGTGACAAAAATAACATGTGCGTTTGTGCTAAAGGTCACAGTAATAAAGCATATTTAACGTGGCATCGACATCGAGAGATCAACATAACTGGAGAAATTATATGAAATATTGAACATATGTTGCATCCATGCTGAGCCTCATTGTCTATGAATGCTCCTTGAACAGCAATCTCAGTTATGGGCTGTCAAGGGTCGGCTTCTGCCGCATGTCCAGAGCCCCGGCAGCTTGATAGGAAGTGTTATGATGAAAGCAATAACCATAGAGACAGCTCTGCTTGCTTGGTTTGCTCGCCTGCAGACTGGCCAGTAACATCTCTAAAGTGTATTTGTGTTAGTGGGACTAATTACACTCAGAGCGCCAGGCATGGCCTGTCCTGTGCACACACTCCACAAGAGTCAAATCACTTCTAGTAAAAAATCTAAACTTCACGCACAACTTCCACTCTCCCCAGCTGGAGGAGGACGTCTTTGGAATCAATAATAAATTCAATCAGTCTTCAGCTTTTAGGCAACACATGGTTATTTATGGCGAGGAAAAGGTCATGGGGATGCAATTACAGGCTGTTTTACTGCCTGTCTCGACAGTGCCATCATGTGTCCGGCTAAATGCATACCGAGAAGCAAAAAAAAAAAAAAAAAAAAAAAAAAATTTTGTAAAAAAA
>OMNM01014470.1:2823-23679 GCA_900302745.1 Parablennius parvicornis | reverse complement strand
AGAAGAAAAAAAAAAAAAAAAAAAAAAAAGAACATTTAGTGAAAGAAGGAAATCATACACCACTGCAATGAAAACAACACAGACGTTTGTGTCACCTAAAAGACCCTTAATATTCTACTTAACATTTAGCTTTAAAAGCCTCCTCTCAGGAAGCTTTCTCTTTATGCATCTCCAGTTTTTTGTAATTAGAGTTTAAAAAAAAAAAAAAGTGAGGGTCCCAAGATGCTTCTTTCCTCTTTGGCTCTGTCACATGAATCACCCTGCCACTCTCTGGGGTTTACTAAAAGACCACCAAAGCATCACCTCTCAACGTTTTCCATCAGCACTGCCACAGTCCTCTGCACTCATTAGTGTCAAACAGAGAGCAAATGCTGTGGCAGCCACCTGTTGAAGCACACTGTGTTTGTGTGTGTGTGTATGTGTGTGTGTGGTTGTTTACAGTGAAACCACAGACGCATCAATCAACGTTTCACTGACCGACTTGCTTTCAAGAATGCATCTAGAAATGTTGCAGATATTCAAAAGAAAAAGCAACACTTAGTGGGAATTAAAATCCATCTGGTATAGCCACTGTTTCATTATCTTACCTTTCATTGGTGTCAGCTGGGTACGCAGCGCAGATCTCTCTCTCGGTCAGAAGTCCACCTATCATGTAAGATATCCTCCTCTTCTCCGACCTCCCTCACCTCCCCCTTTTATTGTTCTCTCTCTGTGGCGTTGAGGCAATAGAAGTGCTGCCACAGGTGGCAGGGGGCTATACGTGCGACGGCCGTGTCGTTAGTTGGACCCGCAGTGGAAAGGCAGAGGAAAGCAGCTGCTGCAGTGGTTCAATAAGACAAAGCAACATGTGGTTGCAACAAGAAAAGAAAAAAAACAAAACAGTTTCATTTATTCTCCTTTTCCTGATCCTTCTTCTTGTCCTCCTCCTCCCTCAGTGGATGCTGGAGTTTGAGAGAAAGAGAAAGAGGGACTCAGACAACATCCCCCTTCCCATCCCCATTCAAAGCATCAGCACCACCCACTCACTCCGGCCCCCCCTCATTAAAAGCGTGAACCGTCCAGGTATCCAATTTATTAGCGGAAGATCAGTGTGCATGACATGTAGTGTAACACCAGGAGCCGCAGGGTGGGAGAGAGAGCAACACACGTCACCCTCATATCACCTATAATCTCCTCCCGTCTCCGGAGTGATTAGAAAAGCCCCCTGACGTTTCCAAATCCAAACATGGGTGTTTAGCCGTCTCCGTGTTTTTGGTGATCACACAGTTTGATCCATCTGTTTTGCATGCAAGGTTACCATGACAATTAATGTATGTTTATAAATTCAATGTGGTGTGGTTATGAACATGTAGACGGTTGACTGTGTGAGAGTGTGTGTGTGTGTGTGTGTGTATAAGTGTACGTGTATGTGTGTGTGTGTGTGTGTGTGTGTGTGTGTGTGGGTTGGCTCATGCTCAACATCCGCCTTCAAATTGAATTAACCTGAAGCCAATAACCAGCCCCCTCCTTTCCTCCCCTCGAATCCTCCTTCCCTTCTCACAGTCTGTTTCTCAACCTCTCATACTCCCTCACTCTCATTTTCTCTTACAATGCCCAAAGAATAACCAACTTACAAGCACATTTTGCCTAAAGGGGGATGTTTTGTTTTGCAACCAAATATAACTCCTCATTTCTTTTTCCCCCATCATCTCTCATTGTTTTATAATCTGAGGATCTGTCATTTTGAGAAGATTCAATCAAAACCATATATAAACCTGCTTTTGGTGTTCAGAAGCAGAGCCTGAGCTGTTTGCTTTTTTAATGAAGAATCTGTTGCTTTGACAAGGTTCATATACAACGCTTGAAAGCTAACATGAAGTTTATTATAATCGCTATCAAACATGAAAAATGTGTCACAGTCTCCTGGATAGTGATTGTATAGAAGGGAAGGCTCCTTTTATTTTCAATTTCTTTTGATTTAGATGTCATTGTATCTTGTACAGTATACTTTTGTTTTGTTAAGTTTATGCTAGGTGCTATGGAGGTGCAACACAGAAAAAAATCAAATCAATCAGTCAACTTAACATTGATTGAACACATTATTGTCTGGCTAATCCAATGGTCAATAAGACATCAGACACTGGTAGCAGGGCAGAGTTCTAGCACCTTCATATCATCGCAAGAATATGCCTGGTTCACAGCTTGAGCACTAGTTGCAAAATACAAAATTATTAAGCCATTAGTTATAGACAAATGGTGCATTCCATACACAGTGTCATTGTTCCATCTTGCATACTGGTTTATTATTCAGGTTCACGAGGGATTTGGGCGCGATCCCAACTATCTATAGGTAAACGTAAGGTACTACTGGTCAACAGTGTGTTACTGAGCAAACACATAGACATTCACACACACTCACATTCACACCTACTGGACAGAGTTGAGAAATAATCTCAAATGCATGACAATTTATTAGAGGTATTAGAGTTTGAACTGTAAAAAAAGAACCCGTGACTCTTTTTTTTTTTTTTTTTTGGCAAACTGATTTTATCCAAACAATAGTGATGGTTTAACACATTTGTTTGTCTTGTGTGAAAATAAGTATGTTTGAATAAATTTGCATTTTTGGTCTTTTGGGTTGATTAACTGATGAGTATTATTAGAGGGTAAAATAGGGGAAAGTGGGAGCACAAGGTTAAATGTTTAGCATTGTAGCTGTCAGTCTGTGTGTGGGCAAATAAAGACTCTCAACTCATTTATGATTTCCACAGCAGTCTACTTTTGAAAAAAGAAATCAAGGCCAAACATGTAAATGTTTGAAATCACTTTAGATGACAATGTGATCATTATATTGTGCATACAAGTACTAGAAGTGAAATTCTCTTCAATGAGCAATATGTGTGAATACTGCCTTGATTTTCATTTTGTGGTCAACTTACACTAACTTGACCTTCAAATTGGCGTATTTAAAGTGAATTGTTACTTTTTTTTTTAATAGAGAATTTGTTGTTGTTTGGAAAAAGAAACAACAAAGGGTCTTAATCCATAACATAGCAGTCATTTCGATGAAACTGCCAGACAAAAAAGATCAACTTGAAAGTATTTCGAAAAGTCAAACAGCAGTTGATTCATGTAGAAATTGGCCTTTTTTTCTGCAGAGTATGATAACATATACTGTATGTGAGAAACGTCAACTATACAGCAAGTACAATCAAACATGCTTAGACTGAGTATATATTTGTATTTCCTCACTTACAATTGTTTTATCAAAACAAAAGCAGAAATTATAGAAAGGGATTAGGTAGAAAAGGAGTCTCACGTGTTGTGGGAGAGTAAAGTACGCATACCTGAGTTTATAGGCTCATTTACAATGATATATTGAAAGGAAAGGAAAATTGTGACTATGATCCCACGTGCTCCTTTTGGAAACTGTGGTGCCTTCAAGCAACCCTCGAAAATTGATAACAAAAAATAAATCTCACAAATTAAAGTTTACCCGTTTTCTTCCCATACATGCAATTGTGTGACATAAACCATGTACTATGTAAAATGTTGGGGGGAAATGGCTAAACTATATGTTATTAACATGAATAAAGTGAAAACGTGAACTTTTTGATGCCATCCGTCTATTTGATTGGATGATTCTGTTGGATCAGTTCATAAATTTCTGTTGCCTATGAACGCAACACGACCATGAAGGAGAGAGTGCGAGAGAGAGAGAGAGAGAGAGAGAGAGAGAGAGAGAGAGAGAGAGACGCACGCACGCATCACACAGATATAGTTTGATTGTATTTTTTTTTTTTTAACTCATTGTGTTTGAGAGATTTGCTCTTATTTCCTACACATAAGTTGGATTGCCCAATGTTGAAAATGTGATAAAAAAGTGTACAGGCATTTTTTGAGAGCAAAAAATGTACCAAAAAAAGTACATGTATATGTTACTGCTATATAATTTCTCTGACTATTACAGCAAGCTTATGGAGGTAATAGCACCTAATCAGGGCAAATATCGACCAAATCCCTGTCATCATTTTATCATTTTGAGTCTCACATTCTTTTCTGGTCTCCTGGACACAAGGGCTCCATGGTTGGTCTTCGGTCGTTGCCAGACAGCATGAGAATTTAGGATGAAAACTGAATACTTTATAGGTCTTGGATCTTACATTCATTGTGTGGATAACTTGATCACTGACAATTTGATGAACACACAAGATGAGAGTCCATTCAACCAAGAAGGAGGGAGAAACATGGTCACTTGTTGGAAGATCATATTAATTTTCAGTGAATGAAGAAAGAGTCAAACAATGTCTAGATTTTTGGATGGAGGCACTGCTAGAAAATAAAACCAGGTAGTGTTAATACTCCAAGGTGTGTCTTCAGTGATTCAACTGGCTAAAGTGACATGTTTCTGTCTCCAGTCTATTCCTAGCACAGACCTCCTGCCTCGCCGGTTTTTCAAATTGTTGTTCTTATGCTCTGGTTTCCCCTGCTCTTTACATGTGGCGTCATCCTTGCCACCATCCAAAGCTTTTCAAATGCAGCATTTAAAGCCTTAAAACAACAAGGTCCAGCTCCTGTAGCTACAGTGGCTCTCCCAGTATGATCACCAAGCCACCTGACTTTTGACCACCTCAGTCAGGTATGAAGAACACTAACCAGCATGTTACTCTGCTTTTTTTCCCCTCAAGTTGAAATCAAACCCATCTTATATATATAAACCAGTTTGCTACTTTGTGTTTGAGGGTTCACGCTGCAGCAGAGTAGGCACACCTCAAAAAGCAGCCTGCCATGGCGTCTCCTTCAGTCACACTATCTTCAGCCTCCCTGAATCTTTAATACTTGTCTGGCAACAGGTGTTATAAATATCCTTCTGGACCTTGGTCGCATTTGCCTGTAATTTATTCACCTGTGTGCACATGTGTGTACATTTCTATTTGCGGACCTCAGAAGCTGATTACCCAGTCACAGTTTTGCATAGGTGAAACTGATGCTTTTTCTCTGGCATTGCTTAGCCATGTACATCCTGCCAAAAAAACGAAATGAGTACGCAGACTCATCTAATGTGCCTGCTGTTAATTTGTCAGACAGCCTGCACAGCATGGAAATTATCGAACAAATTCAGGAACATTTGAGTAGGTTGAAGATTGTTTTGTTTTTATTGTTGAACTGTAAGTAAATGCCAGTCTCGTCTTACAGCCGTACAATCGTTAAACTAGACACCAATAATTTAAAAAGAGAAGAAAAAAAAGAAAAAGGACGAGATGTTTAGCTGAATTCTTGTGCACTGCCTGCGGTCAGAGAAGTTACATCCAATGTGATTAGAGTTATTTCAGGGGTTTATATTTGATTTTTCTGTTGTTGTTGTTTCATACAGATGTGTCCCACTAAGATTCCGCTGCTGCAAAAAAAAGAATTACTGAAGCACAAGTTCTCAAAACAGGCACTACATAATTAAGGCAATAAGAGTATTTATTGTTTGATACTTCCACTCCTGAATATATCGTAAGTGAAATGAAGACAAAGCTGTGTTTAAAAATGGAGACATCCATAAAATACTCATTGAAAGGAAGTCATTTGTTGTTCATTTGCCCTATAATGACAATTTAAAAAAACCCTATTAAACATTTAATCCAGGCAATGATGACTGCAAAGGTCAGCATTGCATTGCAAGGTCTACTACAGAAGAGGGTTAGTGTCTCCCAAAGGACTCTTTAAAACACATTTTAACATATTAGCTTAGTACTTTTAAGAATCATTGTATATCCAAGAATACAATCAATACCCAGGTATTATAAGTCATATCTACAAGTAAATCTTTGATGTTTGCATGTTTGAGTCTTCAAGTTACAGCATTCATTTATTTTTTTAAATTGAGTAAAAAATGACCATCCAAATGAGGAAAGAAAAAGGTAGAGAGTTAACCTGCAAAACAAATCACTTTTAGTCACTGGTCACTCACTACATTGTCATCATTGTGAGAGATGCACAGCAGGGATCTGTTCACGATGCCGCAATGTGCCAAAGTCACGTCCATGTCAGTGAAGGTCCTGCGTGGTACCTCCACGGTCTCGATGAAAGCCCCTCTGTAGCAGGCTCCATACCTGTCCTCAGCGCTGGCTCTCACCGTCCGCAGGCTGTCGGTGGGCTCAAAGAGCTGCTCGAACCTCCCACCACACGGCGCTCTGACAGCGAGAAGCAGGCTGCCCTTTGTCGGAATGGTTTTGGTTTCCACTGGTGCTGTGTCCGGCCTCCTCTCGACATCAGAGCAGGAAAGCTTGAATTTTGAGAAGTTGTTGACCAGGCTTGCTTCTGATTGCCTCCTCTCTATGGACGGGAGGACCTTGTACTGGTTTAAAGACAGTGGCGGGGCGGCAGGAGCACTCTGAAGCATGTGGAGAACCTCGTCTTGGCTCACTGGTTGACACTGAGGGCGGACCTTTCTGTCTGGCCTGTGACCACCACTTCCGCTATTGTCCTCAGGAGACTCTGGCGGGCTCTGCATGCTTGAGCAGGTGGAGCTGTTAAAAGCAGGTCTGCTGCGTCCTTTTGAGGACTTGGGCCTTGTTAAATACATCTGGTTGCACCTTATCTTCTAAGCAGATTTCCTCTAGTTCCTTGGCTTTGCATACATGATGAGGGGGAAAAAAAGAACAAGTATTAACTTCAACAACTGCATAACTGAAGCTGTGAACAGCTTTAAAAGTTGTCATTCAACTTGAGCACAGAGTGTGACTTGTGAGGAAACCACAGAGGACTGGATGGATGTTGCCTGCTGCGCCCAGCATGCCCTTTTTCCATGAACACTTTGAGAAGAAAGGCTAATATGTGGAGGTAAAACTAACCTCTGTCAGAATAATAAGGAAGTAAATTCAGATCAGAATTCAAGGTGATCAGTCCAGTCTGGGGTAAAGTAGCTTTAATCACTGCGAGGGGGAGATAGACTGTGTTCCTACATGCAGTTAAAACATAAGCACAGGGGAGAGATACGATGACCAAATACAAGTTTATCACCTCAGTACTGTCTCACAAATCGCACCCTACATGAATATGTACATCGTTGTCGCTAAACTACAAGTTTAAGAACATTAAAATACCGTTTCTTCCCAGTTTCCCCGCGGCAGAAGGAAGTATTTTCTCCTGCGCGTCAGCGCCGTGGCCATGACGCTCCCGTTACCCTGACGACCAGCGGCCGCTCGCACAGAGACCGCTGATTTTTGCTGCGTTCAAGTGCAGAAAATCATGTTAATCATATTTTCCTTCAAGGGCTCATTTATTACGATTTATCACATTAAATCATCTTAACGTGTCTTGGACCTGATAAACTGTTCGAAATTTCTCAAAGGTTCTTAAACAGCCCATTCAAGTCAGTGCTTACTATGTTCAGATCAATTGAGTTTTCACATTTTCTAAAAACAAATTGTCATTGAACGCATTTCATGAAACGAATGTATGAATGAATAAATGTATGAATGAATATTAACTACACTAAGCATGCAATATCATTATCTACTGAACATACAAGAATATTCTAAATATACACCACGTTGCTATTTGGAAAATAATTCTAATTCAAAAATTGTTAACATTGTTAATGTTACTGAGCAAGTGATCATTTAAACAAGTCTATTTTTTGTCTAGTGTCCCATCAATTTTACCAACATTTATTCAAATACAAATGGCTATAATATATTTAATTATGCTTCCTGAATGTTAACTTGTAATTGAAGTAAGTCAAAGAAGATACTGATGTTACCCTATTCTGTCCAAACTATAATTTATTAGATTTAATCATTTTTATCTGTCTCTGTCGTATTTGATCGAGGGCTTTTTATATAATGCAATTAGAAAAGCCTTCACAATGTTAAATGTTAAAATATAAATATCAATTCTTGAGCATAATAACTTACCACAGATATATATCCTGATTTTTCTGTGCAGTTTAAATATTCTCCCTGTGCTGGTTTTGCTTTTCAAAACATATTCTTGTGTTTTCCTTATAAATTATCCATATGGATGTTTGCTTTGTGATGAACGGTTGACATGTAATTACTAAGTCTCGGGGAAAACTTTTCACTGTCTGGAAGAGGGATGATAATAGCTCTAGTGTGTTATATCAGTCTATGTTGGGCTGATTTTTTTCACTGGGGTTCACAACAGTGAGTCACTGCAACTTGCACGGTAGATGTTTTGGGGGGTTTTATTTCAGCTGGCCCTTCCTGTTCAAACCAGGAGGCACCCTATGCTTAATGTCAAGACTATAGGTCATATATCAAATATCAAAAGAAATTAAACACAATATAGCCAAAGTCCAGTGGAAATACTTTGTATTGAGTGATAGTTATTTACGTATGTATGACTGAACAGTAGTGTATATATTATATACAGTTCCGTCTTCTAAAACAGTATATCATAACCCAAAATCAGTGCTTTTTGGAATTAAAATGAATGTCCATAAACAAGTACATCACATATAAACATTACCAAATTCCTCATTTGTACAGCAAATGCAAAACTGCATTGAGATTGTTTACAGTAGTCCTCAGTGACAATCATCTAACAGGTTATTAAAAACATTTTCAACAAAGTCAGTAAGCAGTGAAGTGTAAGTGAATTGATTCTGTATCTTTGAATAAAATATATTTATGTAGAGTAGTTCAATTGTGTGAATCAACTATTTTGCTTTCTGAAGTATCAGAAATCTGAGCAAAAAGTGATAATCATAACGAGAAACATTTTATCTTGTGTCACAACAACCTCAAAATCTTCTGTAATGTTACTGTGAACATGTGGGATTTTTCCAATTAAGAGCCAAACATTAGTATTATCTGCAAATGCAACTAAAATTATCACTTCAATATCTGGAAATAAAGAAGTTCCACATCAGTCTTATAACTTCTTTGTCCGCTAAATCAGCTTTTTTCCAGAGAGGAAAGTCATCTGGGCTCCACGGTAATTTCATTCCTCTATTTAACAAAAAATACCACAATTATTAAAGGAACTGTACATTTAAAAAGATCTTGAAAAGCGCACTATATCGCATAAATACAAAGCATGCAGCCTCGTATGATAAAATGGTACAGAGTAAGTTCTGATGAAAGTGGATGAAATTACAATCAGTGACGTATAACCATCAAATGCTTGGTCAATAGCTCTTCAGTGGGGAACAGTTGCAGATATTTAATTATGTGCGAGGCGGCAAGAAGTCGAACGTCTCACTTTTTAAGGTAAGTCAAGTAGATTATGTTGAGCGTAGAGTTCCTCTGTAACCCGATACACCTCGGAGATGAGAGGCACGGCCTCCCCCAGCATGGCCACGACTTGCTCCGGGGGCCCCACGTTCATCACTTCAAAGAAAGCGGGACGCCCGGGGAGCATGCAGAACGCCATGCCCGCGGCCTTTCGGACCACCCAAGGGTGATGCTGAGCGAGGGACTCGTTGTAGGCCTCTGCGCACATGACGGACGTCTTGCCGTCCTCGGCGCTTGTGCGGAGGCGGTCCAGGAAGAGCTCCAGCCACCTCAGTGCGCGGTGGAGCCTCAGCAGGGTGCGGCAGCCCGAGTCTGGGTGGGTTCCCCTCTTGGTCAGATCCACCAGTTCATTGTCTAGCTCGTATTTGACCATCGACTGCACGGTGGAATACAGTGAGCCGTTCTCGCCGCTCAAGAGGGCCACCAGGATGTGAATCTTGTTGATGGCATCCTTCGAAATGAATCCGAAGACAGTCCCCAAGCTGTTCAGAAACCTATGAAAAGGAATAAACACACATGATATTTGTTCTGCGGTTACAATACAGCGTGGTCCTGCTGTGCATGCCTGCAAATTATCAGTGGTTCAGTTAACGTGAGCGATTCAAAGAATCCAACTTTGGGAAAGTGGTGGCGTATTGGCTGCAGTAATTCATCAGTGTCACCTGCATTTAAATTCTGTCAGAATAAACAGACTTGTGAATGAAATGCTCAATCTTACTGGAGTAAAATTATTCTTTTTTTCTATATTTTTGCTTTTTATTGACTTTCCCTTTGCTTCTACTGTATTAAGCTGCACATTCTAATGAACACTTCAACACTGACTCTAGCATAGCCTGCCAGCTGATGAGATTTTTTAACTAACAGGAAGTAGCCAATGACACTGAACAACTTCTTTTCAAATTGTTATTCTTCAAGTTCCCCTGAAGGCCTCGTGCTCTCTGCTCTTTTATTCAGTCTATAAACACACCTGTGCCAGAGTCATTTGAACGATGGTGAAATATGTGGACTTATTTCAGGGAGAAGTCATCTTCTCTCTCCTGGCATCACAAGTTGTAGAGGTTGAAAACGAATGCAAGAACCTTGGTACATTAGTGGATATTTGTCTGTCCTTTCGGTAACAGGTTGACGCTCGGTGTAAAAAAAAAATAAAAAAAGCCAACCCGGGTGTATTTTTTTGTACCAAACAGGGTATTTTCAGTGTCGACATGACTTTCATAAGAATATTTTATTTAATCTCCCCTGACATTTATTTGTTGGTATGAGTCTCTCCCACTTAAAAGCAGAAACAGATTGAAGAGTGCAGTTTGAATGTGCTGCACAAAATCCCCTCAACAGCTCGACTGACCTTTACAGGAACAGAAACCTGAAAAAAGGGTCAGGTAATCCAAGCTGACTGCAGCCACATCCTCAGTCTTTAGAGGTCAACTTATTACCATCAGGTTGTCAAGTCAGTCTACTGACGTGCAGATTCAACAGATGTTGCTATGCTCAACATTTGTAAATAGCATCGTATATGTGTATACCATAGGAAATGACATGATTAGAGATTCCAACATATTTTAGAATTTGGAAAACATGTTAATGCACAATATAAAGAATATGAGTAATGGCATCTTTGTGCAATAGGTGGCAGTAGTGAGTTTCTGGTGTGAAGGCAGGTTTTCTTATACACTACAGCACCATTCAAGGCAAGTCAAAGTGCTTTGCAAGAACGATGAAAGTGAACTGGACCACTGAAATGATAGCAAAATATTTGAAAAATAATGACAACTCCAGACTTTTCCTTTGTTTTAGTGCAGAGAAGTGTTGAAGTTGAAGGAAAATTCAGTGCAATTTCATCATCACGCTGATTTCACTAAAGACCAATGGAGGAAAAAGTGGAATGACCAGTGCTTAACTCAGGGCTTCATTTGGCAAATCTGATGAAAGATGTGATCCTTTCTGCGAATGATGATATTTTGACTCAGCTCAGTGTTGTATTACGTCGACTATCACGACTAAAACAGTGTCATCCTCAGTGAATGAATTAAAGAAAATAAAATCAAGCATCTCAAAAAAAAAAAAGTTTGTAATTTTACATTTTGTGAGACTATCTGATGGACCGATTTACAACAGCGGGCCACATGTGGAACACCTTGGACTAGATAATGGATTGACAAAAAAAAGAAGCAGCTGAAGTCAGTATACTGCAGCACCCTCAGCTCTTATCAACACAGAGCGCTTTGAGCTGACAACAGTTTGCTCTGAGTGCCGAGCACTTAGTTCACCATCTGCTCAGCTGCCCTTTGTGCTGCATGGATCTATAGAAAGCCCCTCTGGAGGAACAGCTTTCATTTCAGTACATACAAGCTTCAACTACCTGCACCTCAGCACTCCGAGTGAACCACCATCTGGAGCCTGCATGGATCACAAACGAGCAATACTGGACAGGCTGTTGTCAGCTGACAGATCTACAGTACAATACATATACATTAGGGGATATGACATCAGGACTGTTGTTTCATTTCTAAAAAATTAAAAATGAAAAGTTATAATGCACAATGCAACTTTTATGTGTTTAAGGCAGCTTGCATATATTTTTGTTCCGCTCCATCACATGCCTGAGCGGGCACTTAGTTTTATACCAAGGCAAATGAGATAACAGGAGCTGTCATGTCTGTGTCTTTTGGCTGCTAACTTGCAATGCAGGAACAAGCATGAAGAACACAGCAACATAAACTGGAGAGTTTAACCAGAGACAAAATCTCACATGGTTTCATTTCAATCTCATCAAAAGTAGAGAAAATTATGACATCTATAAATATTACGGTGATTTAAGTTTTGGTAGTCTCTATCTTCATATCTGTGAAGTTGATAAACTCACAAAAAAGCTCAGAATTGTGTACTTTATATGGGCTTGACCAAACACTAACAAAGTAATGTAATTAAAAACAGGTACATCCAGCTCCACCCGGAGAGCATCATCAGTGCCACGTCTAACCATCTACAGCAGGGGTGTCAAACATGTGGCCTGTGGACCTAAACAGGAGATTGCAATCAGTTTGATAAATAAATAAAGCCCTAATAATAACAGTGAGCCTCACAACTAAACAGACATTTGTAGTAAAAGGAGCTTCTTTGCTCGCAGGTTTTCACTAACACGAGTGACTTTGAGAAAACAGGCAAACTGAAGGCTGAGAAAATCTCATAGTCTGTGAAGCGACAAGCTTTTCCCAGCAGGAGACTGAAGAGAAGCACTGAGGCCAAAAGGATTTCACAGATCACTTTTTTTTTAAACAGGAAATGTTATGTTGCCATATGTTTTGTGAATGGTCCAAGAAATGTGCCAGGGATCCCAATAAACTGTTTGTGGAGTTTTTCAACCCTGACCTTTAAAGAAGCACCACTATAAGAGACATGTTCTTGTTTTCATTTAGAAGACCTTCATAACAATGTTAGCCTGTTTTTATAAGTATAAACCTCTGATATCGAATACGGGGTTTTGTCTACAAAGTTACCAGTTTTGTTACTGTGAAAAACAAAACCTACGACAAAATATTCTACTTAAATTTCACTTACTTTACAAGCCCTCTCCAGCCAGCGACGTAGTGTTCAAGATAGATTTCTTTCTCTTGAGAGAGACACAACTTGTAAGCGTCAAGGACCTCCTGTAAGCAGAACTTCTGATCATCTGAAGCCACGGAGACAGCCATGGTTTATTCTACAATGAAGCGCTGTCGACCAAAGAACACAAGCAACAAATGAATGACAAAATGTGTTTATCAGCCAAAACCAAACCTGGAGAACTCAGGACAATTGAGTTCAGAGGTAAATATGTAATTAGGGGACGCCTTACCTGCGAGGGAAGTTAAAAGTGAAAGACAAATTAAGCATTTCTGTTCTTCGATCCCTTGACGTGACTGACAGATTCTTCCTGTTATGATAATCCGCCTCTACTGCGCAGACTCGCACCAGGTATACCGGAAGTGCCTTCAAGATAAAAGTCCAAGTTCACTAATTTTAGCAAATTATGTAGAAACAGTGCGCTTCAGCAAGCCACTTTAAATTTTTATTGCAAGAAAAGTAAGATAAATATTTTTTGTATGTTCTCAAAATGGGACGTATTCGTTTACAATTGTTAAGAAAATATGTACGTTTATTTCTGAAGACCATGACCGGAAGTTAGCGTTACCGGTTAGCTTGACTCTGCTAAAACATTCGAACCAGCCGCATGGGTCACAAGTTACACACAATACATCTTTCGAGCCGATTAAATATTTTATTGGACGTGCAATTTTGGCTCTGCTGCTGTAGTTTGCTGCATCTCAAATGAGGAAACATGCCTGAAATCAAAGTAACACCGCTAGGTAAGTCCCTAAACTAGCATGTTGCTGGGCTAGTTCCGTCAATATGACTCCTTCACTGCAGCTGAATTTTATAGATGAAAAGTCACAACAATGAATTGTAAAGTACTTGTTTTCTTCTTGTAGCACAAAGCTAGTTTGGACGTATCTGTGTACTTGCTCTCTGTTACATAGAATTGTTTGAACTACGTAATATCTATATTGGGTTACTGTGTAACTGATACATTGATTATTACAGTGTGTGTCATTATTACTAAATTCAGTTTGCTGTTGTAAAAGCTCTTCATAACCATATTATATATAGTTTTTATAAATTGTCTAGAAAGCCTTTACCTATTCAGAAGAACAATTATTCCCATCATTATTTAGTTTTCTCAAAGTAACTTTGATACAATTGATTTTGGGAGGAGATATAGTTGTAGGTACTTTAAAACTATTACTGTCTTTTCTTTTTGAATAGATTTTCTATCTATAGAGAAGAGGCAGAGTTTGACATTTATACTGCAATTATAAGGATCTTTGAGTAAACCTCGCTGAGCTAAGCGTCCTCTTTTTGCAAATCAAATTATGTTCACGTCGCTAAAGTGAGTGTGGTTTTTAGGTTTCTGTCTATCTGTGTCTCCAAGGTGCTGGTCAGGATGTCGGCCGGAGCTGCATCCTCGTTTCCATCGGAGGCAAAAACATCATGCTGGACTGTGGGATGCACATGGGATACAATGATGATGTGAGTGAAGCATCAGTAAATGATAAGATACATCAAGAACCTCTAAGAGTCAACTCAAAATATAATCACGTTTTGTTTGTTTCTGGATGTTTGTATTGCCTGTGTTATTCAGTCACTTCACCAGCAGTTGTTTTTATCTAGAGTTGTGTTGGATCTCTTTGAGTTCATTTGTTTTTCTCTGTTGACATTTATAGTACAATGCTCCCGTTTCAAGCAGATGAAAACAATGGTGCAATTATGTGTAAACTGAAAGGTGGAAAAGATCTCAACACCTATTAGGAAAAAATTCACGAGGACAATGTCACGCTGGGAAAGTGGAATGCTTTGGAGAGCACCCACAAGTTGCTTTATTCTCACTCAGCATAGCAATATTCACCCTATTTATTAGTACTAATCAGAGCCTGCAGTAAACTTGATGCTTATGACCATAAAGCTGTACAGCAATATTTAATTTTACTAGCAGGAAACAAAGTAAGACCCGTACAGTATATGTGCTTAATTGTAGTATGAAAATAAATTGTAGTTCCTTAGCCATATTTCATCAACCTAAAGGTTGTTGTATGTGATGACATGCTTATTCAACTCCTTTGCGTACAATAAGAGCAGCACAGTGTGTATTCTGTGAACTGGGAAATAGGACTTCAATGTATAACCTCAAATAGTCTCAGTTCCCGTCTGTGCAAAAACCGAACATTTCATCTAGAATTATCCAAATCATTCTGATGCAACATGCAGCTGTTGTCATTACTACTACTTTCTCTTGAGTAAGCATCATAGGAACTGGACTTTTGTGTTGAACTTGAATAGTGACACCAATCCAAGAGTACATGTTTTTTTTTTTCTTGAAAACATTGTTTTTTATTCTCTCCTCTTAAAGAGCATCCTTGATAACTTCTCACTGTGTCATGGATGCCATGCCGTGAGTCTCTTGTAGAAGAAGCCGACATGTATTAGAATCCTACTTTAAAAACCATTCTGCATTGTTTTTCCAGAGACGTTTCCCAGACTTCTCTTACATAACTGAGAATGGACGTCTGACTGACTTCTTGGACTGCGTGATCATCAGGTTTGTTGTCTCGAGTGTCTTAAAATAATGACCCCTATCACTTCTTAAAATATTTACAGTGGACATGGAAAAATAAATTTCATCTTGTGAATTTTTTTTTTTTATGTGTAAACTATAGAAATCCATGGAAGCCTATTTAACAAACTTGTGTTCTTTTCTCTCTGTAAGAGAAAATATCATATATCTTTCCAAAGATCAAAGCGGCTCATTCCTGATCTACAACATAAATTTAATAACCCGCATGTCTCTGTTCTCAGCCATTTCCACTTGGACCACTGCGGTGCTTTGCCCTTCATGAGTGAGATGGTGGGCTATGATGGACCCATTTACATGACCCATCCCACCAAGGCCATCTGCCCCATTCTACTAGAAGATTTCCGTAAAATCACCGTCGACAAAAAGGGAGAAACCAACTTCTTCACCTCGCAGATGATCAAGGACTGCATGAAGAAAGTGGTTCCTTTGAACCTCCACCAAACTGTGCAGGTGCACGTCAGTTTTAGGCTCCAGATATCCATTTAAGAAGCGTTTCTGCACCCGCCGTTCCTCCTCTTTTGATGGTAAATGGAGATGTTCCTGTTGTGCTGCTGGCAGGTGGATGATGAGCTGGAGATCAAGGCATACTATGCAGGTCATGTCCTGGGAGCCGCGATGGTGCACATCAAAGTGGGATCCGAGTCTGTTGTTTACACTGTGAGTCGATATGAATCTTCTTTAGTGTCAGTCAGCTGTTGTACAAACTGCAGTCACATTAAAGGGTATTTTTTATTTCAGGGTGACTATAACATGACGCCAGACAGGCATTTAGGGTGAGTGGTCTTTCACGTTGTTAAATGCTAATAGACAACAAAATACTGGCAAATTTAGGTTGAACTTCTTTGTTGGCCCTGGTGTTGTGACGTGTGTTGTGTACGTGTAGTGCTGCGTGGATCGATAAATGTCGTCCAGACATCCTCATCTCAGAGTCGACTTACGCCACGACCATCCGCGACTCAAAAAGGTGCAGAGAGAGGGACTTTTTGAAGAAAGTGCATGAATCAATAGAAAGAGGCGGAAAGGTAAATTATTAAATCAGTATAAGGCAATTTTTTTTTCTTCTTTTTTTTTTTTTTTGTTTTGTTGTTGCTTCAATTCACTTTTCCAAGTTTTCTAACATCTTTTTTTTTTTTTCCCCATAAACTTTTCAGGTTCTCATTCCGGTTTTCGCCCTCGGACGAGCTCAGGAACTCTGCATACTGTTGGAAACTTTTTGGTAGAGTTCTCAGAAACTTGTTTTTTTGTTTTGTTTTATTAATAGCCATTATTTCTGGAGTCAGAAAGAAAAGAGTATAAATGGTGACGTGTGTGATGGCAGCATGCTTCCCGACTCAGTGATATCTGATGTTTCCAGCGAGTAATTCCACTGAGATAAAAAGTCCTTTTAGTGAAGAGTAATTGCTTCTGACTACAACACAAGAAAGGGAGCGTATTGGCCTTGACAGTTCCTCAACATAGCTGTGCTCATTTTTATTAGGCTTGATAGACTAATGGTTGGTTTATGGTTTTTAATTGGTTCATAGGACAGACACCATAATTACCTCTTCTAACCACACAGGGAGCGAATGAACCTGAAGGCCCCAATCTACTTCTCCACTGGGCTGACGGAGAAGGCTAATCATTACTACAAGCTTTTCATAACGTGGACTAACCAGAAGATTAGAAAAACCTTTGTGCAGAGAAACATGTTTGAATTCAAGCACATCAAGGCCTTTGATCGCTCCTACGCTGATAATCCTGGACCTATGGTATGTTTTTTTTTTTTCTTTTTAATCTTAAAGAGTGCATGTTGTTGATAAGTTGGTTATTAGAAAATGTGGACTCTTTCAGGTGGTGTTTGCCACACCGGGTATGCTGCATGCTGGCCAGTCTTTGCAAATATTCAAGAAATGGGCCGGCAATGAGAAGAACATGGCAAGTCTTGTCAGCATGATTTATTTTGACATTTATTTATGATTTATTTTAAACTGTGAATATGCCATTATTTTTTTTATAGGTAATCATGCCTGGGTATTGTGTCCAAGGAACAATCGGTCATAAGATCCTGAATGGGCAGAGAAAACTGGAGATGGAAGGAAGAGCAACAGTAAAATTCCTTTTTTTTTTTTTTTTACTCTAATATGATCAAATAGTAATTTCCTTCAGCTCAGCAGATATATTTTATTCATACCACTGCAACGTTTCTTTTATGATCTGTATGCTTTTTTCCTTCATGAAGTTGTGCACATCAATAGCCCTTTAATAACACCCTATTAAATATGAATATGAAGGAAGTCGTTAGCTCGTGTCTGTCTGAAACCCTCCAACACCACTAAAGCTCACCACTAAACAATGTCGTAAGGATTTGTCTTGGAGAGGAAAGAAGACCAAAGGGCTTGAATAAAGTCTTCCTCTTCACCACAGCAAAGCATTAAAACATGCAAAGCCTGAAAAAGGTCAAATAGACCAAATGAAAAAAGAAATCACCCCAGATAAAAATGTCCTGGCTACACAAAAGTGTATTTTCAATGTCTTAGGAGCTTGACTTCAATACTGACTTTAAAGAATTTCTTTTTTAAGGACCTTTACATTTGATTAAAAAAAACAAAAAAAACAACTGGAATTGTGACATTGTGCTGAATGAAAATCGTTTGCTTGATGATAAAAAGAAAAGGATTTGTCTGAGATACATTTTAGTGTCTCTGTTTCAGGAATAGAGCACAAACTTGGTTTTAAGCGTCAGCGGAGTCATTGCTCTTCTCTTTGGGTTCCTTCCAGCTGGACGTGAAGCTGCAGGTGGAATACATGTCCTTCAGCGCACACGCAGACGCTAAGGGCATCATGCAGCTCATTCGCATGGCAGAGCCTCGCAACATGCTGCTGGTGCACGGCGAGGCGGCAAAAATGGAGTTCCTCAAGGGCAAAATCGAACAGGAGTTCAGTGAGTGCAGCCACCGTCACTAACATTAACAACATTGTGGGGTGGGGGGGTTCCAGCTTTGTTAATGCTTCCTTTTCAAAATGTCAGGTATTGACTGTTACATGCCTGCTAACGGAGAGACCGTAACCATGACCACGAACCCCAGCGTGCCCGTGGACATTTCACTGAATCTGCTGAAGAGGGAGATGGCTCTCGGAGGTATTTTGTGTTTCGTGTTCACAGTCGTTTTGGCACAACGTGCCCTACTTAAAGTTTCACTCCACATTTCTGCCTGTTGCACTGACATTAGCATTTTTGTTCTTGCTTTGATTGAAGTGGTATTTGAGTTTGATTTACAGTGCTCGTGCTGCCGCCGCACTGTACCTCGACCTAGATTAGTTATCACCATGGGAAATGTCACCTCAAACTGTGGAGTCGTATGTTTGTTATCGAATGTAAAGTCGACCCGACGTTTCCAGGAAATGTCGGGAAATTTCATACAAAGTATTACTGATGTTTTGAGACATTTTCATGGTGCAGTGTTTCAGAGGGGTTACATATTATATGTATGAATAAACGAGACCAACGGTCTAAAGCAATTTGAGGTCGTGAAGCATGTGAACTGCATTATAGAAGAAGTCCACTTACCATTTACCTTCAGAAGCACGGGCCCATTGTGTACGTTTCCTCTAAACCATCCTCGGCTCTGCTTTCTGCAGTGGCTCCCTGTAGATCTCATAAACACTTTTCGTTTTCTTTTTAACGTTGGTGCACAGTGGGCAATCTTTTAAAGGGGCTCTTGTTTTGTAGTAGACGGTAAAACATGAAGACTGGATTTAAAATTAAAAAAAAAAAAAAAAGTGAGTTTCAGACACTATAGCCCTGGGTAAGATAACTGGATAAATCTTTTAGAAAAAATGATTAATTCAATGTGGACAGAATCATTTGATTTGTCTTATTTTAGAGGTTTAATTGGTTTTGCTTTTGAACACATTTTCTTTAGTGAATTGAGGGCAGAAATGTCTGTTTCCACAGACAATCTGAAAAAAATGATTGAATGAACAAATATACCTAAAATCTCATTGTATGCTTGTCAATGATAATGAAATATAACATTTAATAGTGTTGATCTATATATTCGCTAAAACTAATCAATATAATAGTCTTTTATTTTGCCTGCAATAAACTGTGGGTTTCTTTGGGGTGTTCTCTTTAAACTTTGACAAGAAAAGCGTCTCGCGGCACAAGAAGATTAATTTTGTTTTGACTTCTCTCGTTGCTGTTGTACAGTATTACCCGTTTATTGATATGTAACTTTGTTATGTCGAAGGGACTCTTCCTGATCCAAAGAAACCTCGCACCATGCATGGGACACTCATCATGAAGGAAAATGTAAGTTTGTGTTTTTCCATATGTGCTGGTGTTGCGTCTTAACACAACATGGCAGTCCTGTAGGAAATGCCACCTTCTTGATGGTTATGAGAGGGGATTATTCAGTTTGTTGCAGAGCTCCTCAGCTGTCGTGTTTTTTATTATACAGCTTAATGAGGAAGAGTTCGCTAAATACCAAATTACATTGTTAAAATGTAGTATTTTAATCTGAATTGATTCTTGGTCTTTTGTATTTTGTAACAAAACAATATTCGAGTAAATGTTGCCTGATTTCATTGTGGTTACTTTGCCCATGAAAACACAGGCTTCATCCAGTGGAAGTGAAACACTTGAAGAGTTTGTAATGATTGTTTTGATGCTGAAGTAGCACAATGCTGATTGCATTGACGTTATGTGCTTATTGAAAGACAAAGTTACTACTTGTTCTTGCTGTGTAAACATGACTTTGCTTCACCGCATAAGCTGTAGAGACAGTTGGAGAAGCATCCTTTATCACGTTATTATTCTTCTAATTTAAAAATCTGATGCCTTCTTGAGCGCAGAGCCTGAAGCTGGTGTCATCGGAGCAGGCCCTGAAGGAGCTGGGCCTCAATGAGCATCAGTTACGCTTCACATGCCGCGTGCAGCTCCAGGACCCGCACAGCGACTCCGACACACTCCACAGGATCTACACACACCTCAAGAGGTGAGGAAGTGGAGGAAGGTCATTGTAGATCCAGCTACTCTTCATTTGCAATAGCTCGCAATTAGTTTTCTCCCTCTATTTCTTCAATATTTGGTTGTTATGCTCTATGTTTGATCTGATATGTCTTGTAAAAGTTATTTTGTGCAATTGTGTATTGAAAATACAAACTGTGTTCAGATGTGGGGCAACAACTACTGCACTTCACTTTATCCACATGTAATCAAAAGCACAAAATCTCCTTTTTAGTTTGAACAAGTCATAAAGTAAAAAATAATCTATTATTGCCACAATATTTAGGAATGATTCTTTCATCAACAGAGGCTGTAACACCACATTTAATTAAATTGTCAACAAAGTGTAATACACTTTCACTTCATCATGTAATATTCCCGTTTTCTGTTAGATTTTGTATTAAAATAGCCAGAACACAAATGATAATGATTTCCTGCATTGTGGGACAAATTGTCACTCATTGCAGTGATTT
>OMNM01014467.1:12166-29407 GCA_900302745.1 Parablennius parvicornis | reverse complement strand
GCTGATTTCACTTGAGAAAGAGACATCCATTCTCCTCCCCCCCACTGCGTCTGCTCTATCAAAAAAAGACTTTAACGATAGAAAAACATATGCGAGTCACCACTTGAGGCCTTTCCCTCCCACAGATGAGCTGATTACTCGGAGGTTTGGGAGCTGCGAGAGGAAGTCGCCCCGTGATGCAGTCCCACGATTTCCTCTCTCTCGGCTATCGTCTGCTCCCACTCTGCCTGCCTGCCTCACCTCCCCTCCCCTCCTCCCCTCCCTCTCTCCCATCTGACAGCTGCAGGTGTGGAGCTGTCCTCCTTCAACCCACTCGAGGAGAGGAAACTGGATCCAAAGCACAGGCTTGATATTTGGAGAGCAAAAGACAAACATTGAATCTTAGAAAGCTTGCCAAATCAATAAGTGGCACTTAGTGACACTAAATGTATCAAGACACATTTGTGTCATTAGTTTGGCTCAATCTTAGAAAAAAATAAAAATAAAAAAAACCCTAATTGATTTTACACTGTGGATACTTCTTGAACTCCTCAACATCGGTCCATGTGTTCCTTAGAAGCAAAACAAAAGCTTTGTTTGCTTTTGGTGTATAAGTTGCCTTATTTGGTTTTGCTGGTGGGTTTTTTTTTCTCCTCATGATTAATCACACAACATCTCACATTCTTGTTATGTAAAAAAATGCATATCCCATCCATCTTACAAACAACTATATTCAATTCAAGGTCGGGGGGTCGCAGAAGCTGATCGGATAACAAGTCCATCACAGACAGGAAGCTTCCAATGTTCACATTCATTAAATTTTAGGGTCATCATTAAATCTTTCATTTTAAGGACTGTAAGAGAAAACAAGAACACCTGGGAGATAGAAAAGTTACAAACTCCACACATAAAGGCCTCGAATAAAACTCAAAGCTGGAATGTTCCTGAGGTTAAGCAAAACATAAATATATCAAAAAAGTATTCTAGTTTTTTTCTAGAAACACCTGCAGCTGATTTTACCTTTAACACAAGTGTTCCATTCAGCCAAGCATTACATTATGAAAGAAGCCGGTTGTGTAAGAGAAAGGTTGGAGTAGTAAGCATCACGACTACACCGTAAACTTTCCAGTGAAAACAAAATATCTAAAGGAGGTGGACTCCTCCTAAAAAAAAGAACAGCATTTTCTGGTGGCTGCTGGATTCTGCTTAAGCATCACTTCTTCCATCGAGGCCCCCATGCAGCATGTCAAAGACACGCACTGTGCTCCATTTGGTGGTGCAGACACTGAGTGCCTGTGCGCAGCTTTGCAGAGGGGACTGACCAGCAAACACATCCAGATTAAATAGTCACTCCGAGCCAAAAACTGCTGCTGCTACTGCAGAGCTTTGGTAGCAACTAATAAAAAGTGCTTTCACTGACACTGTGAGCTCTCTCAATTCCACAATTCTTTAACCTGTGCGGCTCTATGAGAAGCAAGGAAAACCTTTGTTTCGTTTACATTGGCTTTGAGAGGATTTAAAAACTGTTAACAATTAGGAAAGATACTTCAACAAGTATTTTAGTTAATGTAACTTAAGGAAATAGGCAGATAAGGCATAGATCCAGAATTCCAATAGCCCTCTTTCTAAATGTGTGTAATACAAAATGCTCCATAACGCAAAATTTAGTCTACTATCTCACTTTGTTTACCAAAAATAATTCTCAAGCAGCTGCATATTTGAGATATTCGTCAAAACCTCAACAATAATGGAATGCTAAAGCATCCTCAACTGATTGGATGTTGTCCACATCCCAAACAAATGAGCCATCCTCCAATAAAGGAAGTAAATACGTCAAACTTGGCCTTGGTAGAATTAGAGTGACTCAGGGCCAGATGAGGGTACATTGTATATATAATATTCAAGAAAAATCTGGATGACACTCCTCAAGCGACTGGTTCGTGAGTTGTCGATACATAGATACATATACACACACACACACACACACACACACGACTTGAACAGTAATTGGTAAGCTCACTGTGCAGGTGTCACACTCACCTTGTAGACTTTTCCGAACGCGCCGTCGCCCAGTTCGCCGATAATTTCCCATAAATCGTTCGGATTGATGTCCCGATGGACGTGCTCGTACTGTTTGACTTTCTTTTTTATTTCAATAGTTGGCATACGAAAGATTTTGCTTAGTCGAGCGAGAGCCATCCTTTGCGATTTAGTAAAACAAACTTATTTAAAAAGAAAATTACTAGTCAGAGAGCATTACACGCGCAAAAAGTCGCGCAGCCCCGCTTATCCACTAATACAGTCTTCACTTCCCTCGTCTCTTCAGAAATCGAACAAACACAAATTGTGCTGGTTCAACGAAGTGATTCTACTCCATCCATGTTGACCCTGCTCTCTGAGGGTTCGTTCTTTTTTTTTTTTTTTCTCCCCTTTAATCCAGATCTCAATCCGCTGGTGCGTCCTGGATGCGCTTTGACCACCTGCCGCTCAAGAAGCCGTGTGCGGATGTGTGTGTGTGTGCGCGCGCGGCTGTGAGTGTGTGTGCGGCTGACTCGAACTTGTTGATTCAGACTGCGTGAAAAAAAGCCCCACCTCGTTACTCAACGGAGCGTCTCAATGCCGTCATGGAAATGTAGTTCAATAGACGAAGCGAGACGTTGTCATAAACCACGCCGGTGAGGTGGAGAAGACTTCATGTCCGGGTTGGCGCGGGGCGTGTCCCGCAACTTCACACAGCTGTGTCGTTAAGACGCGTCTCTCCTGGAGCTCCATGGACACTTCTGTGCTTAGAATGAAACAAGTTTACAGCTTCTTCACACTCTCTCTTTGACTAAAATGTCTGTGGTTTAGTGTTTTTTTTTCCAATATTAGTAAATGAATAATCAACATTTCGAGTTAAATCTAGTTAGATCTACATTTATGAAAATATAGAATATATAGGCACCAAATGATTAAAACTCATGTGCAGTGTACTGATGATGTGTTCAGTTTCCCCTCTATTGCGCCACATGCACAGGAAGTGCTCCAGTGCCCCCTTGTGGCAAATGAAACAAATTGACCAGTAGCACATACTGAACTGCATACGGTATCTTTTCTATCTATATCATCTTTAACTGGGTATAATACAACTCAGAAGTGCCTTACAAATGATTGGTTAACAACATTAAAAGGAAAACACACACATTTGCACATATAGACTCATTAGCACACGTGCATATACCTATGCAAAACGCACACAGAAACAAAGATTTGCCATAAATATATAGGAAGAGAAGACTCATACAAACCCAGACCTTTTGGATAAAATAAGTCAATCTAAGGTGGGTAAAATTGTAAACAATGCAAAAGAATATAACTAAGACTATGCCAATAAATGGGGAAGTAAAATACATATAGAAAATGTGAAAACAGCCTATTTACTAATGTTAGTATGATCATATGATGTGTATTACTGTTAGTGAATCAAAATGAAATGGAGGTAAAATAAGCCTGTGATGGGCTGGTGACCTTTTCAGGAGTACTCTGGTTAGGTGACTCCATAGTTGGCTGGGATCGGCTCTAGCAGAAGGTGAATGCATGGCTAGTGCTACACCTGCATTAGACTGAACAGGAATAGGAGTAGAAGTAGTCTAAGTAGGTAGACATGCAGGGTTACTACCGTAATAGTCATCTAAATCAATGAACTGAATATTTAATCTGTCCTCCGGCGCAACAATGATGGATATTTTATGACAATCTATGTTGCATCCAACCATTTTATATACGGCTTTATCCAACTTAGGGTGGTGGAGCACTGCAGCTGATCCCAGCTGACTGCTTTAGAGTAGACAGTTAAGCTCAAGCATATGTTGTAGAACTGTGGGAGGACACAGAGGAAACCCATGCATACACAAAGAAGACATGTAAACTCCACGTCCAAAAGTCCTCAAGCCCAAACCACAGTTCTCCTCGCTGTAAGGCAGAGTGCTAACCACAACGTCACCAGGTCACTTAACGGCAGTGGGAAAAAATAAAGGAGCTGTCAACTTGATACATAATGCAAATATTAATGTGTCATCATAACTTTTTTTAATTTTGCATGTTTGCACTGAGCTTGATCTGCTTATTAGCTTATTATGAGATTTTTAACTTACCCGGTATACAATGTGTGTGGTTCTCTGTGCTCTTTGTGTTCTCCCGACAATGACCTGAGAACTTACCTCTGATGTACTCTGCCTTTTGCACTGTGTTAACTGAGATAGCCTCCACTCCTTTCACCTGAGTTTTTACATCAACCACATTTTAGTCCAGGCGTCACACACAGCCTAATTCTATTGTAAGTGGGCCAGACCGGTGACGTAGTGTTTTGCAAAACAAAATAATCACGACCTTAGATTACTACAATATCAATATAAAGTCATTTTAATTACACCGTCTTGTGCAACATACAGTAAAATGTTCCCATAATTGTTTTTACAAACTTTGACAGCATGGCTTGGAGGCTAATGCTAGTTTGCATTTTCGCAATGAGATAGCTATCTTTGGTGGCAGCATCACCGATATCTCAGCTCAGGTATCAGCGTTGTGTTGTGTCTGCTACATTTAGGAATTTTTTTTTTTTTAATCTGTTTTCTTTGACATTTTTACAATTTGCCTGGTGTTTTGGCCAGATTGGAGCCTCTTGTGGGCCCGCAGGCCTTATGTTTGACAAACCCTTGTTGCACTAAGGCACATGCGGAAGATAAAATGTATCATTGTTCTATCATAAAACATAACTTTGGCTTTTGTGCTTAAATGATCTAGTTTACATCGGAATTGAGGGTACGCAAATAAAAAAAGATTGTTTTTGATTTCATCTCTTTTTGAGCAACACTTTAGATGTGCTTTTCATTTGTTTTGTAACTAAGCCATAGCGTTTTGTAGAGAGACAACAGACTTAGCGATAAAGGAAAATGTGTCTCGCTTAATGGCATTGCTTTGTGTTTGCAGCTTTATTGATAGAACTGATAAAACCGTTCTGCACCGCAAAGAACATTTTAAAATGACTTTGGCTGGCTTCCTCGACACAAATTGACTGGCGCTGGGTTGCTGTATTTGCAGAGATTATTGCCGCAGATTGATAAAAGTAAAAGACTGCGCTGGCGTTCTTTGTACAAATGATTGTTGCTTTCATCGTACATTCTGTGTCTGTGTGTGATTAATTGCAGGTCTAATTCTGAAATATTAGGCTGTGGACTTTAGGTAATATTTCCCTTCAGAATGCATAAAGCTCTCAGGAGTGAAAATCTATGACCTCAATTTACTATCTCATTTGCATGACTAATTTCCTCCCAAAATTCAATGGAAAGATTAGACAGCCAATTAACTGCTGGATTATCAATTACGGGCAAGGAAGATTTGTGGTGATGGGGTGATGTCATGCTTCGCTTGCTCATCAGTTAAGCATTCAGCTGTTTTAAATGGTTTGAAAAACATCTTTTGTTATGTTGTCTTTCCACAGCAGCTCTGCTTTATTTTACTACCTAAATAGGATGCGTTGGCTTTAACACATGTCCGTGTTTTTGAATTGTCCGGACTACATATGAAGCCTCATTCACACCAGGGTTCTCTTTTATAACATGCTGATGTTTTGCAAACAGCTTCCTCACATCTATCACATCAATCCCCCCAGTGTCAGTACCCTGCGGTATGCATGTGAGCTCATGCAAGTCGTAGCATGCCATCCAATCACCACGTAGCTAATGATTGTTACCAGCATTGTGCATTAGTGTCACATTTAACAGTGATTTCTTTTTGTTTTTCATTATTGATTCCTGTTTGTGTGCTTTTTATAACCTCTATGCATGTTTCCCTTAAATGTTCTATTCTCAAATTCACTGTCTAGTTGTCTCTGTATAGACACCAAGTCTATATAAATACCACCCAGATGAATAAGCAACTGGATGTTTTTCTCCTCTGAATTTTTTTTTTTTAGGGGGGAAATATATTGACAGATGGCAGACTGGTAAAGTAGGGTTTTTTTTGTTTGTTTGTTTTTGTTTTTTCAATTAATACAATTGTTATAACTTGAACAGTGGTACAATGAATTAGACTATTTCCCCACAGACAACCAGGGTTCTTTTCCATAGTTGGATCTGATCTGTGTGGGGTTTGCATGTTTTTCCTCCATAGGTTTTCGATGGGTTCTTCAATTTCCTCCAACAACTCTGAAAACATGCATGTCAAGTCTTTAAACTGTTTGAAAAGGCACATTTTGTTGTGCTTTTTAAAGACCGTTTTAAGGATATTGCTCAAAGCATGCAGGTTCATTTCAAAGACAATGTTCCATTTAAAAAAGACCACATGTTTGTCAAATATTCTGAGACTAGTTCAAGAAGCAGTCTGGTTTAAAGAATTCAAGTTAGTTTAATGTGTGTGGATTTGGTTAAAACGTTCCTTTAAAAAAATTTAATTTCCGGTGTTTTAAACAAGTCTAGGTCTAGTTTTGAGAGTCCGAGCCTCTCTAAAATAATACTATGGTTTGGTTTTTTTAAACAGTAAAACGTTTTCAAAGTTCACTTTCAACAGTTCAGGTCTGGATGAAAGAACTCTTTTTGAATGATCTGGTTCTGCCTGTGAAGAGTTCAAATGTCCAGGCTTTAAAAGTCAGGTTTAGGAAGTCTAGGTTTAGTTCAGAGAGTCCACGTCTATTTCCAGGAGTTCAGCTCTGGTTTCTTTTTATTGCTTTTTCCTTTGAAAGGATGTTCAAGGTTCAAGTTAATCAGTGACTTTATTATTTGGCAGTGTGCACAAGCTCAATGTCATTACTGAAAGGCTTCAGTCCCAACATGGCATTAATAACAATAAATGAATGGATTATCATCTGTTTATATGTAATAGGCATAATTATATATAGTGATAAATATATAAATCTGGTGTCCTGCTATTTTACACAGGTCTGTCATTATTGGGACATGAACAGAGTCCGCTGAGATTGTCTCACTTTGCTCTGCTTGAAAAGGGAGTGATACTGTCAATTCATCAAACTGTTAATACTCCAGCGGAGAGCAGTCAAAGAATGTGAGCACCAAATCTTAGGCAAACACACATTTGTGAGTCAGGCTCAAACTCTTAAATTTAGGGAAATCTTGTTTTTCACATTAAACATAAATGCATCTCAGTGACACGTTTTAGAGACATACACAAAAACATGAATTCCATTTCAACTGTAAAGGCACTTAACAAATCATAATTTAAAGGAATTCATATCTTTATTAAACTAGCATTGCCTGATCTGCATGGAGAAGTCATTTCAGTTTGAGTGGACCCGACATCGGAGCCCCAGATACTTGTGACTTTAGAAATCAAATGTGCAGGCACCAACATCCAAAGAGCTATTCATAATCTACACTCTAAACCCTGCTTAACCCTTTGAACTCCCTCACTGACCAACATTACCAAACAGTAGTAGTAGTTCACCAAATAACTGAAGAACAGAGATACTGTATGTTAAAGTGGCTTTTTTTTTTCACTCAGAAGGAATTCAGCATTTTATTGAATTAATCTGTTTTGTTTAATAACGACAGAAGAATCATTCAGACAAATTGCCACATATATTTTTTCTGATGTCATTTTGGATTATAAAACAAGGAATTCAATGTGGGTCACAGACTATATCAGAAGCTGTGGTACAAAAGGCTAAGGCTAAAATGTTGTGCTAAATTTTAAAAGTGCAAGAGAGGTGATCTAAAAGTGGAGTGAATGTAGCACCTCCTAAGTTTGTAACCAGCAGCTGTAAATAAGCTTGTTATCATGAATTCAAGAAGCTTACTTTCAACAACGTCAGCGGAATCAATTTTAAAAGAAGAAAAGCCAGTTTAGTACAAACAATATGACTATGAAATGTAGTTACCACCAAAAAAAAAAAATCATGACCTAAAAAGAAGGGAGAACTTTCCTGACTGACAGAGGTTTATTAGATATTGGATGACAAAGAGTGTGAACCAGAGGCATCTGTTACATGGAGTAACTTCATTTACCCACTTGCTTGATGAGTAATAAATTACCCCGAATAAAACCTTTTGCCGCATGACATTCCTTCGACTTGATGGTGAAACGCCGCCTGAAAGAAACTCCCAGCTTCCTAGTATCTTTGGCGTAGGCAAAGTGTTTCTCTCACAAACCAAATAGATACTGGTCCTCATTTTGTACATCACATGAGCATTTTGTAATGAGATACAATTACTGCCTTGGTGCATGATTTACAGCTGCAGCTGCATACTTACATATCAGTGTAGTGTGACAGCATGTGTGCCTCACGCCAGATGATGAAGTGATTTTGCAAAACAGAGAAGTGATCAGAACATTGTGTGAGAAGCACCAATGTGAAGAATAAAATCTGCAGTAGCTAACAGCACAGACTTAGAGTTCCGGGGGTGCAAGTGAGCTCTCCACCTTAGCCAGCACCTCAGTGTAGCTCAGCACCACAGGCATCGAAAACAAAATAAGGAAATGCATCTTTAATGTATTTATGTATGCACACATGCATGCATGCACACAAACAGTTTTGTAATTATTTGCCTGAGTATGTCTCTCTAATGATGAATCAAAGTATTCGGACATAACGCACACAGGGAGAAGGAGAACATGCAAATTCCCAATTGAAAGGTCCGGGGCCTTGAACCAGAACCTCCTTGCTGAGATAACACCAATAATCATTGGCCCATCGTAGTGCCTGACCTGTGAATGAAGTTATTATACAATGTCTCATCTTTAAGATTCGCTGTCCTTCATTACTGTTTAACATGTAGGATTTGTAGGCCATATGTCTTGTCTCTTAATCAGGATCACGAGGGGCCCATGCGACCTAAGTGACCCTGCAAGATAATCTACAAAACAAGACTTGGTGATGAGAATTACATGTCTACGTCAAGTTTCATTTCTCATGCTCTGTATGAATGGTCGTTGGACCAGTTATATATCAAAGTTTCAAAATCACTCTGATCTCATTAGTGCATTCAAGTGAACTGCTGAATTAAAAAATAAAGTAGACTTGATGAATAATGAATAATGTATGCTTGCAACAGTTTAACATTCATGAAGTGTGGAAGGTAAGTGAAACCTATAATCTTTAGAAATCTATGTTTGCTCTTTAATATAGCGATATTCTTTGTCAATATTATTCCAATAGCATGCCATCTGTAGTGAATGCGGACATGTGGTGTTTCTTTTTGACCACTAGGTGGAGATGTTTTACAGATATTGAATCTCAACTCATTCACCCAGAGGTGAGCAACATTGCCAATGGGACACAGTTCTTTAAAAAAAAAAAAAAAATGTTTTTAGATAGTATTATTGCCTGAGTGAAATTGTGATCCAACACTTCTATATTGCAAGTATATACTGGTAGTGACACTACATTTAAATTTTAGTTATTCAAATTGACAAACTTAAAATGCACAAACAGTGATTGTGTTTGGTATTTGTTTCAAATATCATTGAAATCACTGTCCTTCTCTGTCACTTTTCAAGCTAATAACAAGTAGTTCAACTTACAGGAATTGTGTTTAGGATCTAAAAATAAGATCTCTAAGATCAGACTCTAAAACAACCTGGACTTGCCAATGACTGGATACTTCACAGACAACTGAAAACTCAACCTATTCTGACAAAACTGGGTCAACATGAGCGTCCTGAATTGATGAATACCTTCACCGTGGCTCTGTCCAGGTGTGATACGACGCCGTCATCACTCATCACATCTAAAAGACCCGCCGTCTTCCCGGGCCTGTCGGCAGTCCAATAAGGAATCGGCCTGGTTTTGAGTGATGCCCGTCACCTTTCACAGCCAGCTGAGATCTTCTCTGTATGAAGATAAATGATCCGAGCGGAGTTTGTCTTGGCATCGCATGACGAAATAAAGAGGAAGAAAATGTACAGTCAGCACTGTAAGCATATTTTTCATGGCCATTCCCTCCACTCAGTCATTCTCCTCACGACCTTGCTCTACTCAATTAACAGAGGACACCAGTGACTGTGCAGTCCTCCTAATGAATGGATGTGTTTTACATTCAGTGATTTAATGGCTGCAGAGGTTAATGTACAATGGAATAAACCGGACTAAAGAAATATGAAAAGACAGAACATTCCTATGTAGTAAAGGATATATCCTGGCTCCAAAGACTTCGCTCTATTAATGAACACAACCTGAATCTGTCCTTGGTTTTCTACTGCTCTTCAAATCCATGTGGCTTTTCAGTAAGAGGATGATTCAGTATGAGCGTCACTCTTTAGTGGTCTGCTCAGAAGGACACCGGTAGTGACTGTGAGGTAAACTAGAGCAGTGTGAGTCATTCAGTTTCCACCCATAACTTTATCTTTTTGAAGAAATGTGATGCACATTAAATATCCCATGAGGGTTTTATTACTGTTTATGCATGCAATTACACTCCAATTCGCCAACTTTGTTTTATTATGCAGAAACTTGTGATGATATTATCTGAGAGTCCAATACCGCACTAATAAGATTGTAATGATTAAACTTAGATAATACACCATCTGACCAAATGTGCATAACATCACACATTCATAAGACTTTAACCAGTTCATCACAAGGCAAACACAGAGACAGACAGTTGCCCACACTCGCATCCACGCCTATAAGCACTTAAGAGTTGTCCCTTGGACGTTTTTGGACAGTGCTTAGGGAACACGAGCACCTGGAGAAAACTGATGCATGCACAGGAAGAACATGCAAACTCAAACATTGGACATAAACAATTTTTGCTGTGAGGAAACAACCACTGCTGCGTGGCTGAATCGACACCTATGGAGAATAACTACCATAAAACTCAATAAGGCTCGCGATTGGACATCCGAGAGGCATTAGCGTGCTTTGTTCCTCCTGTGTAATTACTATTTCCACATAACTCTGAAGGCTATAATAAAGCAGGAGGCTCAGCTGCTCTACAAAGAGACTTCTTCTCACTTGGGGCGCCAGGTCAAAACAGCTTGTCCTAAAACTGCATTCCAAAAGTGCCCATCTGCAACGTAGTGACGACACATCGGGTCTAGGTGGCGCTATATCTAAAGCTGACCATGACCTTTGACTTCATGGTGTCGACAAGAAGGGGGAAAGTTAGCTATGAGAAGATCATAAGAGGTGAAATGAGGGGTCTATAAAAAAAAAAGAGGAAAAAAGGAAATTAATCGGATTTGAGTGATGAATTAACTATTATCTCGTCACTTTGTGCCATTGTTCAACCTGCATATTGTGATTGCGCACACAGTAAAGTGACTTTGATCCAGACATTTCCATCCAGTAAAGCTTATAATCCAGTAAATCTATGTAGGGATCTTTGTAAAAAAAAAAAAAAAAAAAAAAAAAAAAAAAAAAAAAAAAAAAAAAAAATGTAAAAAGTCAAACAGAGGACACTTGGTTTTACTCTATTTTCCCGCTTCTGTTTTTCTATGCGTAAAAGCCAGGGAGGCAGGCAGGCAGCCAGGCAGGCACAGGGAAGCCTGACAGTTGCAGCCAGTGAAACGTGCCTCTCCAGACGCACGGCGCTCGCCCGCCTCGTGCACTCAGTCTGCGATGTGGAGGTCAGTCGCACATCACTGTAACCTGCAGTTTCTCCTCCCGTGCCTCTTTTGTTTTGGTGTCCCACCTTTTGTCGACTGGATTTTCTTGTCGCATCAGTCACGTCTCGCTCTGTGATTCACGATTTCATTTATTTATTTATTTTCGGGTGGCAGGTGTCCCGGTGCGTCGTCGTCCGGACACCGGACAAGTGATGCTTTAAGCTGCACTGTTGCTCCTCTCGTCTCTGCAGCAAACCGGGGCTAGAAATGGTCTCATGTTCAGAGGTAGGTGTCCACAGCTTGGATGCAGGAGGTGTGTGTGTGTGTGTGTGTGTGTGTGTGTTTCTGTGTGTGGGTACTTTCTATTCAGCGCATGTTCTCCCATTTGATCAGATAAAGAGGCTCCGAGCACAATGTCCTCTGCGGGGAGCTCAGCACTGCAGCTCCCCACACTAGTTTTTGAATATTTCATTCAACCCAAGAGGTGTATTCAGATAATCTGCGGTGACCTTATCACGCAGTCTGGAAATGGCATTTATGGGTTTCCCCTAAAGGCTCGGATGTAGTCAGTTTACCTGTCTAACCTGACGCATCAGTTCTCTCCCTCTTGTAGACAAGCTGTCATTCACTTTAAAAGGGCATCAGTGGGAGATACTTACTCTTAACAACTCAATTAATCTTGTATTTATTTTAATGCGTTCTTACACTGTTAAATAAGTTAGTTACTTTTTTTTTTTTGCTTGTCATCCTTCATTTTTCATTACAGAAAATGTCCAATGTGAAATCTGTCTTTTGTTTGTCTATCATCCAGTAGAGGGCAGCCTGAGGGATTTCTACTTACAGTCCACAGCACCCTCAAACTATAAATCAAAAGCCTCCAATTTTGTGTCTTAATGGGAAAAGAGATCATACCATTCATCACAGCAGCACAGTGCTCCTGTGGGCCGTGCTTAAAAATGTAATAATTGATAAATGAAGGGAAGGGACCTGCTTGTGTGAGAAGTTTTCTTGTCACACCACTCATTTAGTAGATTTTTAAACAATATATTATTGTCACTGGTGCTTTGCTGCTTTTAATCCCCCCCCCTTTCATTTTTTTGAAGGTTTACTAAATAAAGCAGATGTATTCAAGCCTCACACGATCTACCTCTCTGCTTTTTATTCCCTCCCTCCATCTCCCTGTCCCTCCTTTCCCTCTCTCTGCTGGTTGGAGTCATATTTTCCTACCTCTCCTCACAGGTTAGACTCTCGTTCAATAGAGGGTCACAGCCACAGGCTCTTCACCCGCCCTGCTCCCAGCTGGCAGGAGGCATCTGCCCATCTTCTTTCATCTGAACAGCAGCGAGGAGAGACAGAAAAAAGTGCTGTAGTGTTCTTGCCTGTGTGTGTGTGTATATACATGTGTGTGTGCGTGTGAGTGTGTGTCAGCGCTTCAGTGCCTTTAGCGTTCCCCCGAGCGCCGAAGTGTGTGTGTGTGTGTTTGTGTGTGTGTTGTTGTGTGAGTGTGCGTGTGCAGTGATGTGTGGAGGTGTCAAGGTAGAGAGTTAAGACGGGACCAGTTCAAGTCAGCAAAAACGGACCATGAGCACGTGAGACTGTGTGTGTGTGTGTGTGTGTGCGTGCGTGCGTGTTTGTGTGCGTGACTCTGTGTGTGTTTGTGATTGGGGTTAGTTGTTGACCAGGCTATGAGTGCGTCTCAGAGGGAGAGCCGTCCGTTGCTGAGTTGAGTTGAGCAGAGCAGGGAGATCTGTACGAAGAGCAGCCATGGGGCTTGGACAGTCCAGCAAGGCTCCAGTGACCGACGATACAGATGAAGGTGAGTGATAAAACATTCATAAACGTGGCATGTCTTTATTTACTTCCTCTGTTTGGGCAATAAATGTTGCAAAAATAGAAAAGGGAGTCACACAAAACCAGAACTGACGTGCTCTGAGCAGACTGCTTGAAGAGATGCTACAATATTCCTCTTTATCTGAAGGTTTGGTTATAGACTGACGAAATGTTGACTGTCGTCTTTTTTGATTAATTAATGAGCACAACAATAAATGTAAATCTGGATCAGTGCAAATAACAGAATACAAACTTTGGCACAGGACTCAAATTCTTTTCTTTTTCTTCAGATGTGAGGTTCATTTCATCATATTCAGGATTTTTTCTTTTATTGAGCCATAGTCTATTTAAAATTCATTTTAAGCTGATAAAGATCAAGGTCAAAATCAAAAGGAGGTATTATTCTGATTGGCAAGGCTTCTAGTTTGAATTCATCTTTTTTTTTTCTTTTGTGTCTGCTGTAGATAATACATTGTGAATTTATTGATCTGAGTCAGGCTCTGAATTTTCTTCCAGTCTGGCTGAAATCCAAAGCCTTCAAATAAGTCAGTGCTACATGAGCCTGTAATTTCATCAGAAGTAAAATAAGTTACACATCATATATATATTTTTAATCTTCTATCAAAGACAATCTGATACATTTGTTGTTGTCTTTTCTACAATTACAACTATTTTAGAAGATTAACAAAGTTGAGTCTATTTATTGCTAAAAATTAATCAAATGACATTTCTTTCATTTCCTTCTGTGAATAAAAATCATATTTGTGTGGGTTTTTTTTTTTTAAAGTTCAAGTCGTTATTAATAACTGATGCTTAATTACCTCACAGACATTTATTGAAAGGTGTCACTCGAAACAGGATCTCTGAGGTCTGATTTAAAATGGTGAAGCTCTATTTGACCTGTGAGCCAACAAAACAGTGTGGGCGATTCCACGTAGGGCAGAGGAATAATTCAGGCACATCATCCTGAATTAGTTAAAGCACAGCTTGCTGGAAACAAAGTAAGAAGGAACCCCCACCTTTCCGGAAGGATTCTCCATCTGAGGTAGCGGCAGACCAGATAGGTGCTCCTTTACTTTGTTGTTGCTGCTTGACGCTGTAGTGTGGCTATTATATGATCTCACTGCTTTGTGGCCCCACGACGACAAATGAATAACAATCTTGGAAAGCATGAAAAGTAAAAGACAAACTAAAAACTTGTTGTATATCAATATTGAAATTGTCAAAATAAAAGCCAGTGTGTTGCCTATATAGCACATCATCCATTCATTTCTTTAAGTAGCAATAAACATGCAAATTGAGTTTTCACTTCACGTTTCAGGAGCGACAGCTCACCGCCTCTTTATTATTAGGACAGTAAACATTTCTGAAGGTTGACGCTTTAAAAAAAAGATTATTACCGGACGTAAACATTTTGAATGGTAATCTTCACCCATGGTCCAATCGCCTTTGTCCTTGAGTCCAATATGTACGTATTTATTTTGTTTAGCAGTTTCCACAATATACATTTGATATATTATACATATTTATTCATAAAAACAAAGATTCCCTACGATGGATATAAATTGGACATTGAAGCTTGTCAATGTTAGACTCCCATAAAGTTAGTCAACATTTTAGTATGATGATTATTTTATTGGTCCTTTGTAAACAAATTTTTAAAAGTGATAATAATAGTACATTTTTTGTTGGTTTAACTGCAGACACATAATTTATAGTTTGTATTCAACTGACCTTCATTGATTTACACAGTGCACATAGGTGAACTCTGTCAAGACATGTTTATTTCCTCAGAGAATGAGGCGTGCGCACGTCAAGTGTCCCCCATGTGCCCACAAACATTTGCCACTTAGTGCAGCCGGGAGTGTCTGGTTAATGGAGGGGTTCTGTTTACTGCTTGCTATACCTTATTCAGTACCACATGGACCCAAGGGTTGTGTTTCAGTTGTCAGAGCAACAACGTAGAGCGTGATGTTCCCGCAGTGGTGGCTGCTTGAGTGATTTACTGGCCTCCGTGTGGGAGAAATGAGAGGAGAATCAGACAGAGAAGCCGAGTCGAGGCTAGAACTGCTAAATCGGATTGACTTTACAAATAAATGGAAGAACTGTTTGCTGGAGAACACAATCAGTTTGTGCTTGATTTGGATATATCGCTTGAAAAAAAAGGAAGGTGTTTTTTTTCTTTTTTTCTTCTAGCTAATGGGTCTGCTCGGCAGCAGTCAAGTTCTTGTATTTCTCTGCATATTTTGTCTGATAATGGCAATTCAAATTGCAATAAATATGGGTAAAGTATTCCCACCAGTCTCAGAACTCACTGGAGAAATAAAGCGACCTCTTTCAAAACTGAAACAAAACATCTGTAGCGAGTGTATCACGTACCCCGATTTTTCTTTAGAAATAAACATTTATATTTTCTCTGTGACCCCTGTGGGCCAGCAGATAACAGCCAAATGTAGCCCCCTGGGCAGTACAGGTCTGACCTAGAAACTTCTGGCACCCTGCTGTGATGTATTCAATCAATTTCTCTGCAAATGGCAGATTTTAGGTCAGGACTCATTTCAAGCCAGTCTGTTTTTGTTTTTTTCAACCATTCTTCTGTGCTGAGTTGCTGTTGTCAAGAAAAATGTCTTGGTAATTTTGTGATTTTTATCATTCTTTTGATAATTTCGGTTTTTCACAGTATAACTGAAACCACGTCTGACAGTGGGGTTGGCTGGATTTTGCTTTACAGGCTTCATTTCGTCGCTCATAAACAAAACTGATGTACTGCATTCCCAGAGAGCCCTCGTTTGCTTTCACCTGTCTTAAGAACATTAAACCAGAAAGACTATAGTTTATTTACGAGAGACGAGTTTTCATGTTCTCCCTGTTTGTGGGTCGTCTGGTTTCCTCCCACAGTTTAGAAACATGCATTTGAAGTTAATTGGTGGATTTTGAAGTTGAATATGAGTGTGAGAGTGTAGTCAGCATTTACTGGCCCCAGCGCCCTGCTAACATAATTCAAATAAAGCGGTATTGAAGATGGGTGATTTACTTGAATGGATATTCCGTTCAAGAAGCTGTAATTGGTGTAGATGATGTCATTTACGTCATCTGCTCTCGTTTGAGAGTAAACATCTTCACCCAGTCCAAAATGAATCACTGTGGCAACATTTAAAAAGAAAAAAAAAAAAAAACCCCAAACTCATTTCAGATAAGACAGAGCAGTCACAAAGTGTATTACAGTTAGTCCGGAAGTGTGTGCAACCAACATGATTATTCCAATTTAAAACGATTAGCATGTGTCAGTCAAATTTAAATTGACTGGTGGATGGGTTTCGTTCCTCATATGATTTCTTCCGCTGATTTAAGCCATGGCAAGGCCGTCACCGTGCCAATTCCATTCATGTGTGGACTTCGATCATTACACGGTCTATAACTCACGCGTCCATCATTTAATACGTCACCTTAAACCATTGAGAGTACTCTCGGCAAACAGACGACGAGTCTCTATCTTGGTTCCCTCCCTCTCTATCTGTTTCTGCATCTTCCTTCCCAGAGCTCTCCCTTCTCATCCACGCCTCAGCTGTCTTTCTCCAAAACCCATCGTGGGAGACTATCCAAGTTTCTAAGCAGGAAAATGACCGTGTTCATCTCAAGTGTGTGTCTGAGAATATGCTGAGTTTACACAGTGGCATCTGTGATTCAGTGTATATGGCTGAGTCCATTTTAAAGCAGGACTCGTATGGATCCGATCAGAGTAGCTTGTGTAAACTCTCCGGCACAGTGCGAGAAGAGGAAGCGCCCGTGATACGTGACTAACAGAGCATAACATTAACTGTCACATCCAATAGATCTAGTGACTGCAGGCTGAACGTGTGAGCGAGTGTTAGCGTGCGTGCGTGTGTGTGTTTG
>OMNM01014462.1:20041-31249 GCA_900302745.1 Parablennius parvicornis | reverse complement strand
TGATCTTCTGGTTACTAAAAGACAGGCATTTATTTCAGGTCTAAATGTTTTGGGGTTTTTTTCGCTATAAGTGATACGTATTTCCTTTTAAAAAAGAGAACATTGCATGAAACATTGACTTAATACTGACGAATAATAATTTGAGGCAAACACCTATAATATTTACAGTAATTACAGTCATCACTTGTAGAGAACTTTTGCAAAGGAGGCCATTACTACAATAAAGTGTCAAACATTTAAAAAAAAAAAAAAAAGGATCACACAAATATCTATTCATTGTCTGTGCATGTCACAGCATCTTTCCCAGAATGGGCTGGTGGACACCAGCTTGTTTGAGGGGCTGTCAGGCGGAAGAGGCAGTCTTTTTCATTCCTGGCTAGCTCAGCAGATTCCTGACTCAGCAGACTGGTATCAGCAGGTGAAAAGGGCAGCAGCAGCAATTGTGGAAGCAAAAATTCCTGTCATTTGATAAATACAGGGTGGCCATGAAAAGTGTCTCTCTGCCCACCTCAAAGAGGCTTAGTGTCACAATCCAGTGGCTCAGATTGGTCTTGCCACAGTTGTTCTCAGCTCACGTGGGGAGCTCTTTATGATTACCTAAGGATTCCATACCAAGTGTTTCAATTTCTTGCAGACAGGGCACAGAAGTGAGCCAATACAGTTTACACCTGTTTTGAGGATTTTGAGTTCTACGACCATAGTAGGCTATAGGACTATGGTCTGCGATGGCCACAGCGCTAAACGACCCAATCTTGATACACTCCTGTGTTCATACTTTTTACATATGATCAAACTTGATTAGAACAGGTGTTGAACCCTGCTAAAATTGGGTCTCATCTCCTATATAGATTTTTTAATGGACACAGGGTGTTAAGGATGAGTGCGTATGAGGAGGACCTTGTAAGTAAAAGTCACATCTTAGAGTTCCTGCTTTATGCAGATGTTGGATTGTTTGGTACCGCTGCACAAGTGTCTCCTTTCCTACAAAAGACGTCTCGTGGGTCTTTGTATCAGCATCTCCAAAGGCCTAAATAGCCTTCTTTGCAAATGTGTGTTTCAAACAATGTTATGTGACATTTCTTTCATAATGCCAGGAGTCCTTTACGGCAGCATCGGTGTTAATCAATACATTCAATAGAGATGCAGTTCACATCGTTGGTTTAATGTCGGACTGCGTTTCTAGTCCAAACTTTGATGAAATAGATTCAAAACTACTAAAATAATTTTGGGTTATAATTTGTTGCCTTGTGTTTTTAACTTTGCAGGAGAAGACATTTATAAATTGTTCACAGAATTCATCTGAAGCTATTTTCCCCCCAATGTCCAGGTAAGAAAATGACAAATATACTTGTATCCATACACACTTCATACAGACCTCCAAAGGATTGTTAGTCCTGTTGTCATCTTTGTTTCTTTTGCTGTTCGCACAAGAAGTACACGGAACAACACTGCCCCGCCAGATAATCACTAGTATTACTCCATTTGGTAGGCATCTGTAAACTCCGTGGAAATGTACCAGATTATTTACAGTTACAGAAGATGATCCGGGTCGAGCCTTCTGTACATCTGCTTATTTAGCATTGAACATATTTGGGCCTTCAGTCTGAGTCCTCTCACGAAAAAGATACATCTCCTCTTCAGAGAGGGGAATGAACAACTGTCAGTGGAGTGTTTCAAGAATCTTTGAGTCTTATTACTGTCCTATTTATTAGAAGATGAATAATGAGAGGTGCCATAGGTTTGAACAATTGACAGCAGTGATACAGTCACTGTGGTTGGATCCTTATGGTAGGATGATGAGTTACGAGATACGTATATATATTATACAGGCAATAACTGAGGAGGATCAAAATGAAGAATGTGAAGTGCAAAGTGAGATAGAGCAGGCAAATTATCTTCATTCAAATGTGTACTACTCAAATTCCTCCTACCTAAGCTCATGAACATCACACATTTAAATGCCTCTGAAGACTTAAAGAAATCATAAACACAACCTAAGCCTCCCTTGAATTTGAACGTCACAAACTACGGTGATAATTTAAGAGAAGATTTCACTTGGAGAGTAAAGATTGTGCTTCTCAATCATTCATTTGAGCACATTATTCCTCAAAGAAAGACGTGCATGTAAGTACTGAAAGTAATTATAAGTATTGAATACATGAGATGGAAAAGTGAGAAGTGGTCGGTGTTTGACTGACAAATGGGCGTGTCAATGACTGCCAGAAGGAAGAATGACAACATTGGAGGGGGGGAAGACAGAGACAGTAAGAGTAAGAGTAAAAGTGGAAGACTGAAGCTGGACTGTCAGTGTACTGGAGACGGAGAGGGAGGAGGGGAACATATGCGGTTGGTGCACTGGTCTGTGACGTCAGCGGCTTGTTGGATTGAGGTGCTGTGTCCTGCTGATTTTAATCCTAACTCATTAGGGAACTGAGAGCAAGTGCCTGTGCAAACCCTCTGGGGAAGGAGAGAAAGTGAAGGCAGAAGGAAGGAACTGAACAATCCATCAAAGGAGATAAGTGGGGCTGATTCACAGCTTGAGAGGAGGAAGAGGAGGGAGCGCAAGCTATTTTTTTTCTTTTCTTTTTGCTGTTCAGTTTCATGACTGCTTTCCGTGATTGCCCTCTGCCTTGTTTGTCCTAAAGCTGCTTTGTTCAAGCATGCCCACTAACGGAGTTAATAGGGCTTTGAAGCTGCAATTTGGGCTCATCAACTATGAGAATCGGTACCTTACCGCTGAGGCCTTTGGCTTCAAGGTGAATGCCTCGGGCGTCAGCATGAAGAAGAAACAGATCTGGACCTTGGAGCAGGACGAACAAGATGGCCAGGTTGTGTTCCTTCGCAGCCATTTAGGGCGCTATCTTGCCTCTGATAAAGACGGCAAGATAATATGTGGGGCAGAGAAGCCTGACCCCGAATGTCGTTTCCTCATCGTGCCCCAGTCTGATGGTCGCTGGGCACTGCAATCAGAGCCTTTCCTGCGTTATTTTGGAGGGTCGGCGGACTATCTGTCCTGCTTTTCCCAAGCCATTGGGGAACAGGAGCTGTGGGCCGTCCATTTGGCTTTACACCCACAAGCCAGTTTGCTCAGCGTGGCACGCAAGCGCTATGCCCATCTGTCTGCTTCAGACGGGGAAATCTCAGTGGACAGCAACATTCCATGGGGAGTGGACTCACTGGTCACTTTGGTATACCTGGATGGCAAGTACAGTCTGAAGACCTGCGACAGCCGCTTTCTCAGCAACGATGGCAAACTGGTGAAGGAGAACACCAACACAACCAGCTTCACGCTGGAGCTGAAGTCTGGCAAGCTGGCCTTCAAGGACTGCGATGGGAAATACCTCACCCCAGTGGGACCCACTGGGACATTGCGCTCTGGCCGTTGCTCCAAGCCAGGAAAAGATGAGCTGTTTGATCTTGAGGAAAGTCACCCACAAGTCATTTTTCAAGCGGCAAATAAAAGATTTGTCTCAGTTAAGCAAGGTAAATATTAGCTGGTGAAGCAATATTAAGAAAGCATACGCTGTCATTAAAACCTAACCTTTTCTTCCCTAATAATAACAAACCAAACACTTCACTCTCAACTCTCTGTTTCTTTTCAGACACTTTTGCAATCAAATAAAATAAGGCAAAGCAGGAATTTTTGCGATCAACTGGTTGCAAATTTCATAGATGAGATGTTCCATGAAAAAAAGGAGTGTAATGACAATAAATCATAACGAAGCAAGAACTATTGTTAAGAGTGGGAGCTTAAGAAAAAAAAAAAGAATATCATGAATATAAGGGTTAATGCATCTCAACATGAAAGACATGGTAAAATCCTTCACTATAATTTAGGGATCACTATTCAGCCACCAAAAGTCCCAGTGCACATTATTCCACAAACGTTTAAATGAAACTAAATTCATATTTTCAATAGTAGCTAAAAGTAAAGCACTTAAGTTTTGAATATAGCATTTTGAAAAATGACTCTTTGCCCACAGTAACGTAGCCTGTATCATTTCAGTATTTTGTTTCACTGCATTTTAGATTTAATATCAGGATATTTGCAAAGGCAGTAAGAAAAAAAAAAACTGCACCAGGGTGGTTCCATCGGAGTGTTCAGGTATTGAGGTCAGCCAAGGGTCTAATAGGAAAAATACTCAAGGACATAAAACAATAGAGTGTGTTGCTTGATAGGAGCGTGATGAATAATGTGTGGTGGAAATAAGAGAATATCACACAATGTAAAGATTAACCGTTTTGATATTAGTTCTTTTACTAAACATTGCCTTATTCTGCAGCATCTAAAACATCCAGTTAGGTACATTTCAACTAAAGAAAGGAACCTTTGCCTGTTGTGTCTTCATGTTGAATCCAGAATGGCTGTCAGCCATAGAGGTAATTGTGGTAATGGGCTTTGTCATTTCCACTATGTGTCCATTGAAGATTAAGCAGTGTGCAAATGACTCCAGGGCAGATCTATGCCCCAAGGGTGTCAATTACCATCAATGGACTTTAAGCCTTGCAGCTACTCACTCTTTATCGTCATCTATCAAGTGCGGTTCTCCAAAACACGTGGGTCTTTAGTTCCAGTGGTAACAGGTAGTACCTGCCTACCCAAACAGATCACTTACACTATACATATTCAGCTTGTTTGTGACTTGATCGGCTCCATCCTATATGAAGCAAAAAGTGTTAGCTGCAAATTTTGAAAGCTCCATAAAAGCAATAAATCTTACTTAAGTTATCAAAGGACATAAGTTATTGTTTTAACTGCAAACTAACTCTGCCATTCTCATGCAAGATGGTAACAAACCAAAAAAGAGATTCTCACCTATTTTAAACTGCTGGTATTGGCATGAATGAAAAAAAAGTCACTATCAGGGCAATATTTCATCAATCTGCCTCCTCATGTTCATGATGTAGGGCAAATACTTGCATTTCCTTCGCTTTGTGGCAGCGCCACGTTTTTAGGAACAAGGCACTGAAAGCTGCTTAGTGGGCCCTGCAGTGCAGATTTGCATTTCACCATGCAGGGAATTACAGCAAGCGAATGAACAGGAAGGGTGGAGGGGTGACTGTGGGGGATTAGGATTGTAACAGGATTAAGAGAAAGGTTGAAGGATATTTCTGTGGCATCTAATTTGAACTGCAGCAGACACAGTTCAGTTATACGTGTCTGTGTGTTCACCACCAGCTGACACACCTCAGCAGACGGAGTTTATACATGGGATTAAGTATGCAACGCTACACTCACGACAAGTGGGGCGTTTGTGTGTGGAGAGCAGGGCACTGGATGGGCACAAAGTTTGAATGTTATACCATGTTTGGTTTAGCTCTGCTAGCACTCTGGTTCTGCATGCAAAGCAGATTGCATGAGTTGATCACATAAAATTTGCTTGAAAGCAAAGGCTCAAAAAAGCAAAGAACGTTGGGTGTGAACAGTGACGAGATGCCAATGTTCACAAAGTGTATTAATATCTAAAATTGGGAAGGGAACAATTGTTCTTTTTCATCAGCTTGGAGGTCAAATTGAAATAAGAGCCAAAAATCCAAATCTCAAAGCATTCCTGTTGTATAATGCCCTACTAAAACCCACTAGACCCTGTTTCCCTTTAAGTAAACAGCACTTATCGACACCTCTCAAATCGACCAGATATTACCTTTTACACTAGAGATGGTTGTGTTGTTATTGTTTACTATACCAATTCAAATAAAAGAAAAACCATGCTACTTTTATAACAAAGTCAAATAATACCAAGTATTCAGGTATTATACTAAATGTATTAGCTAGGCCCTCTCTAAAAATAAATGAATTGCATGCATGGATGGATGCATTTCATGTATGACATTGCATCAAGACTCAAATCTTAATACTGAAATCACACTGAGCATTTGTTTGTGGCACATGGTTAAACATCTTCTGACTACAGACAGTAAAAGTGTATAATGCAATCAGGATGAGCTGAGGACTGGAAACTAGGTCAATTCTAACAAAGCGTTATTTTTCAGGCATCTGTAATTCTGTGGAGATCTGATATTTATAGCATTAGAACAACACAGAGTGAATTAGATTGCTCAGCGACTGAGCTTTACCTCTGTTTTGAAAGACTGGACAGAGGTCTTGCATCAGTCTTTTTGAAAAGCACTCTACAATGTGGGGGAACAGAAGAAGGGACACAATTATAATGAATGCTGAATTATTATTATGCAGGTAATTGTTCACTGATGCTTCAGCAATTGAAAGACTTTAATAGGAGCAGATGTCATTCAGGAGGATGCACCATTTCACCTAAAGCTTTATTCAGACATACGCTTTCATTTTCTTTTTTTCTTACCAGGAGTGAGTATTTCAGCCAACCAGGATGTTGAGACGGACATGGAGACCTTTCAGATGGAGATCGATAAAGGGAGCAAAAAGTCCATGTTCAGAACCAATGGAGGATCCTACTGGACTCTGGTGACTCATGGAGAGATTCAGTCCACTGCCACAGAAGTGTAAGTAGCTCATTTAGCTCTGCAAAGTTTCTATCCTTGCATTGCATATACAAGTGCCAACAGGTGCCAACAACCCCCCCCCCCCCCTAGTCTAACTAACTACATCTAGTCAAATCCCTCTTCTGCCCATTCATGGATTTTATTTCTCCAGAGAAGTCAACACAATGTTTGACATTGAGTGGCGAGGACAGAGGGTGGCCCTCAAAGCAAGTAATGGAAAGTACGTGTGCACCAAGAAGAATGGGCAGCTTTCAGCAGTCAGTGATGTCATGGGTAAGTGCTTTCAGGCAAAGCCACTTGAGATCCACCACAGATGCAGCATTATCTAATTCTACACACCAGATGAGCGCTTGTTGATGCTTTATTGCAGGGGATGATGAATTATTCCTGATGAAACTCATCAACCGCCCAATGCTGATCCTTCGCGGGGAGAATGGCTTCGTGTGTCATCACAAAAACTCCAACACTCTGGATGCCAATCGATCCATCTACGACATCTTCCCATTGATCTTTAACGACGGCGCCTACAATATTAAAAGTAAGTGTTTTCATGCCTTTAGAAGTCTGCGAACAATCCATATATGTACACCTTGTTCTTATAGATTTCAAATCCCTTAATGGCTTGGCATCGATGTGCAGGTGTCAATGGAAAGTTCTGGTACGTGTCCAGCAGTGGCCTGGTGTGCTCAGATGGAGAAAAGTCAGAGGACTTTTTTCTCGAGTTCCTGGAACATGGACGCATCGCCATAAAAAGCTCCAACGGCAAGTATCTTCGTGGAGACCAGGGTGGAACACTTATGGGTGATGGTGCATCTGTTGATGCGTCCTCTCTCTGGGAGTACTAATCCCTCCAACCTGGGTCCTTGAAGGGGGTGTGACACACACAGATGCAGGACTCAATTTTATCAGGTCACAGGAAACGGACTGACCAGATAATTCATTTCCTGTTTTTATATACTAGTTACCCAATTCCATGTTTGTTTTTTTATGTTCAGTTGTATTTTTTTTCTTCCATTTTGAACAATTAAGCACTAGAAAATTATTTATTTATTTATTTTTTTTCCTGATTCATGTTAGATGTTTTATCTTTTCGATGTCTATTAATGCCAACATAGAAGGATGCATACTGTGTGAAAATCTGTAATTTCGCAATTGGGGAACAAGAGAGTGGCTGGCCCAATTCCTCCATACACACTTTGTTTAATATACGTAAAAAGGTAACCAAGTATTTCTGAAGGCAACCACACTGATCCCTTGAACAGATTCACCACCTAACATGGTCTACATGTAAATTAGGCACATCTTAAATTTTGCCTTCTGCATAAAGAACTATTTTCAACAATTATGTGAATGATGACAAATAAAAACCCATAATTTAATTTCGTAAATTTCTTCTACATCTACATCCACGTGAACTTTGGAAAAACTATGTCAGTGAATAAAACAAGATTTATACACAAAAGCTAAAAATTTATAAGAACACAAGCAAAGGCAAAGACAAGTCACTGTGGTTGCATTCTAAGAATTACATACATTTTACTCTACACAACAATACACTTTAGTGTAGGTTTTCTAGACAGCAACATGTATATGGATCAAACTTCTGTCAACACTTGAAAATAATTTCATTTCTTTGCCGTGCGCTGCAAGAACAGTGTGGTCACTGACTCATGCTTCGCAAAGATAATGATGTACCATCGTCTTTTCAGCCAACGAACGACTGGTGCCGGTAATGCTTTCATTTACCCTAATGGAACATTTACAGCTTCTATAAAAGAACAATATGAAGCAAATGAAGTGGACACAGAAAATAGGCCATCTCATGAACGTCTGAATCTATAGAAGACTTAAATCAGCTTCACTGCAGACACTGAAATGCATCATTGGATCTAGCTGAGTAACACATACGGTGAGGCATTAAACGTGCTCACATACAAAAAAAGCATCAGTAGGAAAATCAGACATCTGGATCAGGGACATGCACGAAACCAAAGAGGGAACATATTCAATGCGTCTGATGGACTCCACATCATTTTAATGGATGTGGTGAGAACTCGGGAGGTGCTTCTCTGGTGTTCTGCCTCGGGGCCTTAATCCACAATGTACTTTATATCCACTTATATCCTGTTTTCATGTTGAGAGGTGGATGGTAAGATAAAAAAAAAAAAAAAAAAAGAAATATGATGGATTTTGATAATAGATTTAAAAAAAAGAAATAACGCTGCAAAGAATGTTCACTTCAATTCTCGATATCACAAAACTTGTTAGGTCACAAATGTGACTTTTATAATGTCATTCTGAAGCCGAACCTTTTTAAATTCTTGATATGTTTGTTTCCCTTCTGTTTGCTAAAATTGGTACAGAGATATTCAGGAGGTTTGCTTTGTGCGGTGAGTGCTGAAATGTTCTCATTTCACCTCACCACTGTGCAAACACAATGAAAACAACACTCAGTGTCTGGCTGCAGCTTTAATGTGTCAGCGTCTTCAGACAACGAAAACGCTGCATAAATCCCACTGAAAACATCCCAACTACAGCTGAGACAGCAAACAGCTATATTTCACTAGAATATGTTTCTCTGAGCAACCTGCTGGACACTACTTTTGAAAATAATCATGAGTAGCATCTAACAGACCTTTAGCCAGCAGAGCTTTTTGTTGTTGTTTTGGCTCAATCTTTATTACTCTGATTACATACTCCTATTATGAAATGACAGAGGACATGAACTGAAAACATATGGGTGTCCAATACAGAGAAAACTTGACTTGTATATATTTAATAATCTATAAATAGTTTAGATTTTTGTAAGCTATTTCCCAGGAGGCAATAAAACTCACACTAGTGTGAGTGTATTGTATAAATCGGTGGTTTTTGTGAGGTGTGCAATTAATATAAAATACGTTTAAAAAGGATGAGGATGCTTGGTCGCCTGTGTGACCTGTATTAGCTCTTTATAGAGAGTCTCTCGCCATATTTTAGAAAGTATTTAATATACATAGACGTTTGTCACGATGTTTGTACTCTGATTTTTGAAAATGACAATAAAAAGAACTTGACAATGCTGTTGTTGCTGACATTGATAATGGTAGATTAATCATGTGAAAGCTTCATGAAAAAGTGTTGGGTTGCTGGTTTGAGTCCTGGCTGCATCTCCTCAAGTTGTACATGTAGCAACTCATACTGTAATAAAAGTGCATGATGTAATAACTGTCTTGGGCTATCTTTCCAAGCAGCTAAACATCTTCCCCAACAAACTCCATGACTCAGGATCCTCAGGTGCATGAAATTTATTTGAGTACTTAAAAACATGTGAATCCAGAAAAGCAATACAAAACAAACAGTTTCACTACATGAAAACAAACAAACAGAAGTCTGAAAGTCCATAAAGAAAACAGTTATACTCACAGAAACTGCCTTTGCATGGGAGGACATTAAAAAGAGCTGGAGACCAATCCAAACACAAGTGGCTCCAAACATTTGCACCAGACACATGGCACAGAGGTACTTCCTGTTTATGTAATATGACTTCCGGGTTGTGCAGTCACTTCCTGTTTGCAAAATCACTTTTTGTGAGGTGAGAATGCTCAATACCTACACAAAAAACATTTCTCTCAAAATATAAACTTTGTTGAGAGCACAACAATAACAATGTAACAAAAGTTCAAAATGCATACTAAAACATTAAACAATGCACTTGGGTTGTTATGGAATACTAATAATATTTTCAGATAAGGTGGGAAAAAAGAGGCGTGATAAATGTTTAAAGACAAATAATGTGACAGAACTTCCTCTTCTCAATATATTACGGTAGATTTTTGTTAGAAAAGGCTGTGAAAACATGCATTTGAACACCTCGAAGATGGTCCTATAATGAATATGTGTGGTTCAGGTTCCTAGCTCCTGAAAAAGCGGCACTTGGGTTTAACCCTCCAATTCACATGGATAAAAGCCTTAACTAAAATGCCAATGTTTGCTTTTAGCAACTCATCAGCGTGGCGTTTCTAAGAGGATTTTCTCTTTCACTACACAGGGTGGCAGTGTGTACTCACTGGCTCAGCTCATTTCCCTGCAGCAGCATCAAAGAGTGAAGTGCTGTGAACGTACCACATCCTGCTGCGATCTCAGCGAGTATTAAAGCACACTGCGACTGACCTCCAGGCTTTTAAAATGCCCCGCCGACAGGGGATAATAACACTGTGGACATTTTACTGGTGCTGGAGAAAGAAGGTGTTATTTTGCAGTGTATAGAGGAGGCCTTTCTGGATCCCAGTCATCAGCAATTTTAAATATTTATACTGAACTGCAATTTCTCATCTGTAACACATACAAAACCACAAAGATACGCATCTACTTCTCTCTATAAACTTTCCTAAGTTTCAAAACATATAGGAAAATAGTTTTCATTACTTAGGGTTTTTATTCACTCTAGCAAAACATCAGTTCGTATCCCAGCCAGCACAGTTCCTGCTCACTCACCCCATGCACAACATACGTTTGGCAAAGCCGCGTGCCAAGGTTGAACATTGAAAGTTTGAACAAATTCAGAAACTAAAAGAAATATTGTCAATTCAACACGCTTTTCGACTCAGACACAGCTCACAAAAGGTCACTCAGCATTACCGGCATTGTTTTGCTGCAGTGAAACACCGCCTGCAGCTAGTGTTCTTCTAGGGAGAAAACGTCTAGATTGAGGGGTGCATTAAATGAGAATGAGCTTTTCCAGGGACA
>OMNM01014460.1:6750-24015 GCA_900302745.1 Parablennius parvicornis | reverse complement strand
TCCAAGGACTACTTTTATCTGGAGCAAGTGGTTCGACACAGTGGAACCCAAGGAGGAGGCCCGAAAGCAATGAGTGAGAGAGAGAGAGAGAGAGAGAGAGAGAGAGAGAGAGAGAGAGAGCTGAAATAAGGCTAAGTCGTTTAAATGTGATTTTGCAAGTAGAAATAATAATTAAAGCTGTAAACAGCATCGAATGGGCCCTCTCACTTCAACACACACATATGTTCATGTATATTCAATGAATATTGGTCTATAGAAGCCAAGAGGGCTGGACTTTGAATCAATATGTACAGTGCGAGGCAGATTGGAGCGTGTACAGGTCAGGTAGCTAATTTGTAAATTTGTTTGTTTAACAACAAACCATCAAAATGCAGGAGGATGCCATGGCCATGCCTTTTGACTTGTGCAGACAATTTTAGTAACTTTTCATCATTAAGGTCTGTTTTATCCAAATGTAGAAAAGTTGTTCTTTGCATCTGTTGAGATTCGGTGTGATGATGTATCGTAGGTGTATCACAGAGTGTGTCATATATACAAAGACTAGCGAAGCTTCAATGTTCAGACATGCCTTTTGACCATAAGCTTAACATGGTCCACCAGCTAATAATAGCCCAGGATCATAAGGCATGCTTTCTCTTTGATTACGTATGGTTACAATTCAGAGGAACTTCTTTTCCACGTCATTACAATGCAGAGCAATTTAATAACCTGTAATCACCAAGCCCTGTTGTATGCACTGGTCAAAGGCGTGTAGGAGTTGACCTCAAGGAGGAGTTTGCTCTTGAATACGATAAAAAAAAAAAAAACATCACACAATTAATTCAAAATGGTGGACTTCCTGTTGAGTTTATGACACGGGACCAAGAGGCTTTTTTATGCGACCCGACAAGCTACATAGGACAAACAAATTTTTTAGATATAGGTGAAACTTGCGGAGCTATTAGATACATCCCTATACAGGGTGCTAGAGTCATTTTTCCAGATTAACACTGATTGTCTGTCGTTGAGCTGATAGTGATGCATGTGCCATTTTGGTGCGTTTTTGAGCATTTCTAAGCAGTCAAAAAGTCATTCCCATTTTGCCAGACACATGTACAATGTCAATGAAATATACCATTTTTTGCCACTTGTGATGTGTGTGCAAATCTTCATGCATTTTTGAGCACGTTTAGACCCTAAAAAATGTGCTTTTTCGGGTCGTATGCACTTTCAGCGCTCGGGCTTTAATAAATGGGAATATCTGCTGAACACAAATACATTTAATACATTTCTTCACTGTCAAAAAGGCTGATGGTTTTGCGGTTTGATTTTGTTAAAAGCAAATTCATGGTGAAACATACTTTATCTAAAAAGGGGGCTTTTTAGAATCCATTTAAATTCATTTGACAACAGTGTCCATTTGTAACTATTTTAATGAGCTGCTCCTAATGATATAAACAATACCCTTATTGGAGCGAAAATGGACTGTTCAGGGATGTCACACTGTGTTGCTGCGCCACCACTGGGATGTGGGGAATGTCTTTCTAACTCAAATGGATGGTGTTGCTGTTCCAAACAGAGAGTACATGCTACAAAGTGAGTTTTGAAAGGCTGTTATCTCAGCACCTAGCAAACTGATCGTTGAGTCACTGGTATTGATCAACTAGGCTTTCAACCCTCTCTAGATATATTAGGGCTATTTTCTCCTATGAGACGATAAAAATCTCACTTACTGCCCTTTAAATGTGCTATAACTCCATATATTGTGTTGATTCTGCAGTCTTCTCCATGCCCGTCCATACCGTCCCCATAAATACAGGTTATATCCCAAGCCCCTAGCTTCCTCCAGTAGCAGGTTTTACTGCAGCTGTAGAAAGTTAAGATGCAGAGCAGTATGCCTTGGATGATCACATATAACCCCAAACAGTGTATTTATAGAGACAGGGTTAGACCTGACCAGCTCTAGAAGGGGTGACGAGTCACAGCACGTCATCTCCAGCATACCATTTGAAGAACAGCGAAATACACCTACAACAGTTAAATATGAATATACTTTCCCTGTCACCTCTGGAGCCAACACAGCTTTAGGATGGAGACAGTGAGAAGCAGAAGTTGTGCTAAAGTGAGAGGCAGAACAGGAACGTGCAGACAAAGAGAAAGGAGATGTGAGCAATCCAGCGAATAAGAAAAGATGGTACTTTGAGTGAGAAAATGAGAGAGAAGCGCAAAAAAAAAAAATCAGGCAGTGGGGTCACGCTGAATGGATGGTTGACAACCAAATCATACAATGGAAGGAGGAAGAGCACAGGTGGGAAAGTAGAGGAACAAAAATAGGCGCAGGGAAACTTGGGGAAAGTGAAGAGAAGAGGAGAGACGACGGATATGACGAGTGGACAGGGGAGGAATGTCAGATGAAATGAGCAGAGAAGGAGAAGAAAAAAGGGCAATAGAGACAGAGGTGTTATGCTAAAATGAGTGTGCTGCACTGAGACGACCGCTGACTGTCAGCTCCTTAAATGAGAACAACACTGGCTTGACAGCTCACTTACGAGCTTAACACAAAGCTGGCAACATCAGCAAACTCTGGCTCCCTCACTCCGGTTCGCACGTCACACAGGAAAACATGATGGAGAAAAAAGCGCATACATTTTTTTTTTTTTTTGACAAAGTCTTCAAAAGCACATTTACTGTAGTCCTGGTTAAACTACAGAATGGTTGCATTCTCAGTAAAGACATTTTATTTATTTATCAACACATGGAGCAAATACATGTGTCTGTGTATTATTGTTCAACTAAATGAAGGGTTTTTACACACTTTTTTCTTTTCTCTCTTAATAATTTTTTGTCTTTTTGTTTTCTTATTTTTCTTTATTTATTATGGATTATTATTTTTGTTGTTGATTTCACTGTCTCATGTTCGAAATAAATCCATTAAATAAAAAATCCAAAACTTTATAAACTTCTAGTGAAATTGCTGAATTTTGCTGTACTGTGGAGAACTGTTTTAAATTCATGCACAATGATTATAAAAACAACCTAAAACTTTTGCAGTTTTATCCAATTTAGCTTTCTCAACATTACTTTTTTGTTCTGTGCTAATTTCTCTCAAAATGGTAAACGTAAAGGTAAAACTGAATAGTTTGTAGTGAAAGCAAAAGAGCCTGTTCACACAGAAACTATTTAGCATTTTCCTATTTTCACCTCTGAAATGTTTATATACTCTCTGATTCATTCGTGGACTGATTGTCATGTGCAGTGGAAGGCAGTCGGCAAGGAACATTGTGGGATGTGACACAAAATTTTGTTAAACTATTGAATTGATCTTTAATTAAATGTATACATTTGTCTTGTCAAACTGCAAGATACAAGTCAGTTTTAAAAATACCCAGTTGTGGGACATCGAATAAAAAAAAAAAAAAAAAAAAAGAAAAAAAAAGAAAATCTAAGTCTGTGAAAGCTCCATGAAGTCACAGCACTCATAAGCCCCTTTGGATTATAAGTGTGGGAGTCAGATATTAGGGGGTTCCACCTTCACCTTGGAACCTTAGTTCAAGCATCCATATCAGGAAACAACCCACTGAAGTATGCTTGGATGCTAAACAGCTACAGGCTAAAGCTCTGCTGAATCTTTTTTTTTGGACCCACCTGTAACGGTGCCAGGGAATCAATAAACCATCAGATTACAATCAGTGCAGCACATCATGTTTTACTATGTGCAAACTGCCTCAAGAAATATGCCACGCAGGTGAAAACACAGCAGAAAGAGGCAAAAGAGCAACAATAAAATCACCTGCGATGTACCCCTTTAGTTTGTTTTTCTAAAATCTGTTTATTGCTTAGACGAGCGGCGCAGTGACTTGAGTGTTCGTGAGGAACAGAGAGGGACTCGGCACCATCGACCCAGTCAGTGAAGTGCACCTGCACCAGATTATTCTCTCCTTGTGATTTTGTTAGAGAAAGGCTGAGAGAGGCTGAGAGTGAAGCACCCTGACCCACAGCTACACATCAATACCCCAAAAGTCTGGGTAAGTCTGTTTATTCAACCACAGACAACTGAAGTCATCTCACACAGATAAAATATTGCTCCTGCAATGGTGGTGCATACTTTGCTTTGGAGTGCGAGTTCTTTTGGCGACAGATAGGCTATATTTAAAAGGGGGAAAAAAAAAGAAAGAACGAAAGTCACAAAATTCTCACCAGTGACTGTCTTCATAATCGGATGAGTATTTTATCTGCCCTCATTTTCATGGCTGAGATAACATGCTGGTCTATTTCACAATGTGTAAGACCAGGTTGGTTATTCAGAAAATATACTGAAATTCTAAAGCGGGATTAAAGCATATCAAACCAAAACAGCCATGTTTCAGCCATCCCAGATAAATCTGACAGACCAAAGAACAAAGTGATGAGCTATTTCATTCATCCAGATAATGTCAGACATGTTTTTTCTTTTTTTTTCCAGCATGAGATCTGTCTTACATGGCAGGGCATGAATGACGGATTTGGAAACCGTGTTGGGCCATAATCAACAGTGATGATAAAAGCCTAAAGATTATGAGGAGAGCTCTTTGAATTTCAAAGCTAAATTTGATGATTAAATTGGACTCAACTGCATTTCATAAAAAGTTGAGATGTCCTCTGGTTTCTTGAACATTTCCTCATCACATGGACTCCTTTGTACAGCATTGTGGTTCTGCCATGTATGATGATAGTCTTTTTACAAATCATATACACAATAATAATATGCAGGCATTTTAAAACAGAAAATTCTATAATTTGCAAAGAAAGACAGATACTGTCAGTTTACAGTCACAGATTGCCATCAATGTCCTGAAACTGTACGTTGGATAAAGCGTAACAGACGTTTGAAAAAAGAAGGATGATAGATTCCATATGATCCTTTATGAGTTTAAAGCCACGATACAGAAGCTGTTTGCACTCGATCTCCAGTCTGACAACTGTGAGTTTCCATATTCCCAGACTACAAGTCGCAAACGAGTATGATTAGTATCTGTCAAAAAAATATGTCATGAAGGGAGAACAAACTAAAATATCAGAAACAAACTAAAAAAAAAAAAAAAAACTGCATTGTGTGTCTTGGCTGCTGGTTATTTTTTTCACTGGTATCTGCTGTTCGAGTGCCATTTGTGAATTCAGTCCTCGAGCTCTGGCCGTCACAATTTCATCCCAGGATTATATTTTTCTTCTCTTCATCACACGAACAGTGTTGTCACTTTTTTGCCACCCCCTCACAAGTTTCTCCACTGTGAACTCTCTTTCTATTGCTTTGTTTGTAATGTCTGCTGAATATTTTATAATTTTCTGTTTAAATCCTAATATGTATCTTTTTCTTTTTGGGGACATTTTGCTTGCGGTGTTGGTTTTTTTGGTGTTTTTTAAGTAGCATTCTGTTGTTGAACTGTGTCACCTAGTGGTCTCAGAGGGTATGTATTGGTAGAATTTGATATATAAGCCAAAAAAAAAAAAAAATATAACAACAGCTCTGGTTTATGGTGAGGAAAATACAGTATTTTTTTGTTTGTTTGTTTGTTCATTGAAAAATTTGATACATGTTTCATGCTCCAAACAGCAGGAGGAAACAAACCCTCTGATTTAAGGGAAGATTCTTGCATCACAAAATTTATTTCATTTTGACTTTATTCAGCTCAGATAGAGACATCCTAATAAAAACCCACCACTATAAGTATTGTGGTCCTGCTGCGTCTTTGAAAGGAGGGAGACACACAGTGAATGGGTCACCACAGGAAACAAACACACCATGAACATGTAAAACGATAAAAACCTCAGACGATCCCACTGTGAGGTGCCAGGGCAAATCACAGAGACATCATGAAGCCTTCCCACATCGAAAGTGTCACAACACTGAAGCTCAAGGAGTGGAGTGGTAGGTTATTTGCCAACGTGTCTGCGCTCCCTCAGGCAAAGTTTGCAAAGCTTACTTATTCCAATTAGCGCTCCGAGGGTTCAATGTTGTACACTTTGTCAACAAAAATTTTCAATTAAGCATCATTAAGCCAGAGTGTGTGGATGAAGTGGAACAAATGATCAAACTGAACTATAATAAAGAGCACTACTGAAGTATAACAGCTATTAACCATCATTAACACACTGAGACAGCAAGACAGCGATCGAGAGAGAGAGGACGATACATCTCATCATTATTGTGATTAATAAAGATTTAATGAACGTTAAAAAAAAGTATTTTGGCTGCATGTGACAGAGATAGGCTGGGAGAAGAGTGACAGCCTTTAGAGCGAGTGAGCTTAGATAAATGCAAGAAAGAGGAAGATTAGTCTGACACGTGACATCAAATCAATGTTTTCGTCATCCTTGAACAAGGTGACAGTTAAAACACACATGCACAAACAGGCACAATCCTTTCCTGTTCACTACCCCTGCAAAAAAAAAAAAAGAAGTAATTTTCACGGATTGGAAACAGAGTTTCAGGGCCTCCAGCTTGACTTGTGTGATTGTGTGGAAGAGGAAAGACTGTGAATCTAATAACCTGCATTTTAGCTTTTGGCTTCTTTGGTGGGAGCATTCTTTCGATTATGTTTGTAGCTGAAGGTATAATGGTGCCACAAAGAATCTTTAAAGAGAAAGGCACATTTCTCAAAAGTCAGTGTGATTTTATATCTGAAATCAAGGAACTCATTTTAGGCCATTTTAGGCACTTTAGTCATTGAAAGCACAGTAACTGCATTGATCTGTACTGTTTGTATGTTTTTTTTATATTCGGAGCTTATTCTGTCGGTCTATTTTTTTCTTTCCCGTTTGATGAAAATGAAAATCTGGATGTGCTGTTATAACGTGAAATAGACATGGTTCACACAATGAATTAATCAATAGAAAAGATCAAGAGACATACATAAAGGAAGAAGGGAAAAAAAAGAAAAAGACCCTGACAAAAATGTCAATACTGAAGTCAATATGGCCCTCGCTCAGCCCTAAAAAGCAAAACAGTAGGTAAAACTAAAAGTCAGTTTTTCTCACTGAAGTTTTAAAGGTCCAGCTTGGAACATTTAGAGAGTTATATTAGCAGAAAAATTTTGTAGTGACTAAAATGTACTAAAACATTTAATTTTGTTATAACAACCTGAGTAGGCAGGCTTTAGAGACGTTCTTTATTGAATAGTAGAAGAGTATTTATCTAGTTCTCTCCGCAACTCTCCGCATTATTGAGTTTATACAATCTATAAAAATAAGGGACATATTTTTAATTAAATGCTTTTAAATTAATTAAATGCACTCCTTCACTGATCAATAAGCTCTCTCTATTTTTTTTAAATTTCATTGCATGTATATTTTATGATTAAAATCATTGTATGGCTATTAACCAAATCAAAAGAAAGGGTTAAGAGCGTTTCATGCAAGACTTGGGAGATCAAAAACCCGAATTTGTTTGGGCTAATTGAAAATGTCCATTGAAAATTGTAGAATAACAACAACTCTGAGTAGAAACTCATGTGTTGGAAAGGTTTGTATGGGAACTTTGCCATTTTGAATTAAATTACTTACTTTCAGCACGTTGAAAAATGTATAACTAAACTAATTGTTCAGGCTCAAGTTGATATATTGGCCAGGTTAAGGTTTCGATCGGTGGTTTGGGTTCTGTGGGTGGTTCCTCCTCTCTCTTTCTCTGTGCTGTATTGCGAACAAAAGTAAACTGCACTGAGTCGTGGCAGAGCGGCTCACTGGTGAACTTCACCTATTAGAGCTGACCTGATTCTTTTTCAAGGTTCAGGGGAAATCAGAATTTTTATTAGCTGAATACAAGGACAATTAGAGACTGTCTTGTCTCTGAATTAATTTTATTGACAGCCCGTAACAAGCCAAGACATTTTCCCCAATAGTTACACTCTCAACATCTTTTCTTTAAAATGCCTCAGACAGCTGTAACAGAGAGCTAACAGCTCCGGACAAGGTAGTATACTCCGAGACTTCTCCTGCAGACTCTCTTTACAACCCCACTGCTGGGGCTAAAATGTAAGATTTACATGGGCAAAGGCAGCTTTAAAAGCCAGTTATATGTGCCCTTCACTGGTGCAATTTAGTTTATCTTTGTCATATACATTCCCAAAGAAAACCTCCATTACACGATTCATTAAATGTCAATCCAAGGTTTGCACTGGCCAAACTTTCAGAAGTCAATTTGTCAAGAGTTTTTTAACTATTGCTGACAATTTTATTGTCACGGGTAGGACTGAAATAATAATGTGCCAGAACTCTGAAAGCATCACAAACAAAGTGTTTACGAAGCGCATACAGTTTACAATGTAGTGACTCGGAGCACTTTAATATCATTAAAACTAGTCGTCGAGGACCACTTCCATATTTGTGACACATGATTGCTATTGGATTTCAATAAACTATATTTTCTGGGGAGGAAATGAAATAGAAACATAGGTTGTGCTGAGAACATTTATTGCATACATGGATTGTTGGCTGTGAAAAATGCAGGGAAAAGTAAATGACTAAAAAAGGGAACAAAAATATACATTGTTACTATCAATATTTTTCTATCTTGAGCTCTTTGCAAAGTCTTTTATCTAACATATAGCAATGACAAGATTAACACATTTGTGGAAAAAACATATCTATGTAAATGTCAAGAGTCACTTAACTTTGACGCAGCCCAATGTGATATAGTTTCCATATCCTGGAAATCCGTGCTTCTATTTTCGGCTCAGACTACTATCGTCTTTACATATGTATTGTACGCTGTATTAGTACATCTACTTCCTTCTCAGATAAGACATGGATTCCATGCAAACCACATCTGGGTCTCAGAGAGCTCTAATCCCCACTTTTATACAAATCATGTCAGGAAATTACATGCCACACTCTAACAGGCTAATGTAATTTCTACAGAGAGGACGCCAGCCTCTGGTGCACGTCGTGGTGCAGCAATCTAACCCATGGCCTCTGCAGTGTGATTTATCTAAGTTTGTGGCAGTGATTTGTCGCTGTTGTACACATCACATGGCCCCTCAAGCATGCCAAACAACTCGCACTGTCATGGTCCCCACAGAAATACAGCAGACTGTGGCTCTATTTCAGTAGCGTTCAGCCTAACACGCCCCCTCAGGCCACCAATGAAATCTTGCCTGCAGCCAGGTAATAAAACAACAATATAAATAAATCGTGGTGACAAATTTATATGGTAAGACATGGCACTCCTTGCTCACAACACATGCAACTAAACTGAGAGGTAGATTTTAATGAAACCATTACAGCACGACAGTGATATCATCACAATGAGCAACACATTCAATTGCTCTGAACTGTCTATTCCCACCGACTTTTATCATCTACTCACCTTGAATTTGTTGTGTTCACGACGCTCACTGCCAGCGAGTTAAAGGCTGAAGTCCACATCATCATCTCATATGCAAAGAACCACTTCACCTGCTTTGACTGTCAGAATTTCAAACGTCGCCACCTTCTGAATACAACATAACAAGTCTGGCGTGCGACGCCCTCAAGACGTCCATCTGCTATGGATTACAATTTCTATTTTAAATTTTCACACTATGCTTGCAGACAAAGACAAAAATAATATATGCCTGTGAGTAAGGGCTTATCTTTTTATTTATTTTTTTTTTCAAATCTGGACCCTTCAGCACTTCAAAACAACTCGTCACTGGCTGTCACTTTAAATTAGTGGACTAACCCTTTCCGGCACTGTTTCCTGACGGGTAAATCTGCAGGCTGTCGCCATCAATCATCGAGCAGCGGCACCAACACACACATTTGCACCATATTTGTTGCAAAATAAGGACAAAAGCTCCACGATCCGTACACTCCCACAAACACAAACCTAGACGTGGAAGTGGTGCAGCACTTGAACTCTGGCAGCAGCTCCTTCACATCGAACAAAGTGATTGAATGATGAAGTTGTTGCACTAGCCAGTCTAGTTTCTACAGACACTGCCCCACTCTCGTTTTCCTCATCTGAGTGTCAAAGTAAATAAGTTACTTTTCATCTCTCCTATTACCTCAAGGGACCTGCAGAGAGCGAACGCTCCTCAAGTATGCCGAGCACACACACAATGATACACACAGTAAATACTATTTAGTAGTTAGAGCGGCTCCTGAATTGCACCATCCAATCACTCGCTACATGCTTCGTTACTGTTTACCGTTATCTTTAAAACATCTGACATATACGCTTTCTTCACAATGCAATTTCATTTCTTTCTATTACCATAGCTTTTCACTTTTGTAAAAAAACTGAATTCCCGGGGAACTCGAACCCAGTTTATCAAAACTAGACACTAAAATAAGTTCATATGCACATTATACAAAACACTTTTTCCTAAAGTATTGCATTGAAAGTACCTACACCCTTCGGAAAAAACTTTGTGTGTCTTTTTTATGGCTATTGATATTTACACAAATGCAATTGAAAGAGCTAAATGACTTAAATTTGCGAGTGAAAGATTGCATGAAAATGTTGGAATCAGGATCCACTGTAAAGACTCTTCACTATTGTGTTGCATTGCTATACAGGTTGGATTGTAAGATTCCTCATCTGTTCTCATTGAAATGCTGGTATAATACTGCAGTCAAGCAGGTCAAATCATGCTGGGCCTTCCCAGCAGCTTTTTGGAGGGTCAACCCATGGTGAACAGAGCAGCCCTGATCTCATCTGGAACATTTCTTGTTTTTCTTCTCAACACTCTTTATACTCTGTGTGTTTCCCTTCTCACTCCTCCTTCTCCTCCTCGTGGCCCTGCACCTCTTTCTCATCTTATTCCACCTTGCTGTGCTTCTTTTCTTCCTCCCGCTGCTTTTCAAAAAGCCCTTTCTCACTCTTTTGACTTCGGTGTGCGTATGTTTCATGACATACGGTACGTCCTTATATCTGGTTTGTGATTGCCGGTTGAGTGAGTTTCCGTGGGAGAGTTTAGCGATCAACACACATCGGAGTTCATTTTGTAATGTGTCTAATGCAGAAAATATGTTGTGGTGTTTTTTGTATAATTTTAAGAATTGTGTGAAGATGCAATTTGCACAATCTCACACGTGATTATGTAAATCAGGGGCTGAAAAACATTCTGGTCATGTGTCAACCTGTGTGTAATACTATTGGTGTTAGCGTGTAACAGTAAGGATTATCATCTGAAGGCAATTTAAAGGCAAACAGTGCTTGTGAAAACATTGACACATCAGACAAACAAACATTTCTAGTGAATAGATCTCTTTAACTTGAGCTTTCATTTCTTTCTTCAATGTATATCTATGAGCACTGTGCTGATGATTCTTCTGTACAAACACTGATCCAGATTGCCAGTGAAAACTTATGTAGCAGTGAGAGGAGCCAATGTGATGAACTATTGTGAAATGCATGTTTTCCTTTCACATTATCATGAGGGTGGTCTGCTGTAAGATTAATCCTGTGGAAACAATAGTGAAACAATAGTTTCCAGCATTACTGAAAGTTGTAACAGTAAATATGAAGATGAGTGTAGATGGTGAATAGATAGGGGTCTTATAATAATCCTTGTGGGACATCTTATTTTTAGTGTGCTATAAACACGGCAGCAGACATTAGAAAGGCAGATATCACAATCCACAGAAACTTAATCTAACAAAATCAACATATTTCCACAGACTTTGATGGAGAAGTGCATTTCCGAAACAAAGAAGCGTGTTGAGTCATTATGTTTCTTTGTTGTGTCATACCATGACAAAACATGAAATACAAAAAAACCCCATAAAAATATCAGGAGATCAAATATTATCTTTGCACAGAGTTTGAGTAGAGATGGGTGTTTGTGCTGCCATCTGAAGATGGTTAGGAGGGCTTAACAGATGTTGGCTGCTTATATAATTGCTCCCATTGGCTCTAGTGGTTTTTGGCCAGCTTGAGCCTCGTATGCTCGCACGACGTGAAACTGTTTTACATGTCTCCTTTCAGTAGATAAGACGTAGAGCGTATGACAAACAGCAGAGAGTGAAATCATCCCCGTCTCATTTCTGTTGATACCTCAGCATGTGTCATCTGTAAAAACCCAGGCTTGTATGCCAGTTCCACAACATTTCCCCACAGAAATTTTTGGAAAGGGTCCATCACAGCATTCTGCACTCACTGCTGCCTACAGAGAATCTGATTGACTGCTCGATAATTTAACAATCACAACATTCCTGCTACAGCCTGGGATGGCTGCAAAAAAAAAAAAGTTGAATTGCTCTCTGCCACAGGTCTGCATATGTAATATTAAAGCTCAGTGAACTATGTAAAACAAGCAGCCGTGAATAGAGAGCAGCTCAAAATTGGATTTATTCCACTACTCCATTCATTCATAGTGCGTACTCTTTTGTGCAACAATGGAGGAGAGTAGGGCATAATCTGAATAGGCCACAAGTCCATCACAGGGCAAACACAGAGACACACACACTCCCACCTATAGTCAACTAAGTAAAACCAGTTCATCTATTACAAATTAGACTATGGGAGGAAACAAATCTGAAGTGGAATATCCAAGATGCACAGGGTAACCACAATGAGATTGTTATAGCGCCATAATGTCATATGATATACTAAAGTTAAAGTAAATGATGCATTGCTCAAATGCAGTAGTAGCTGGTGACTGTGAATGAAAATCATCTTGCATTTCAGTGAACTCTTGACTAAGACTGTCTGATTGCATTAATAAGGCTGCAGATTTATTCTGAGCCTGACAATGACAAAATCTATCCTAATTTTGTCAAGGATGAGACTGTTGATAAAATTCTTGTTAAACCCTCCACTTGGTGCTTCATTAATCTGTCTGATGGAGAACGTCAGAATGAAAAGGATGCAAAAATTACTGGGAAGAAAAACAAAACAATTACACCTCTGTGATTATTTTTTCTCCAGACAATTTGTTTCTGTGTTTTTGTTTAAACCATGGGGACCAGTGACAGGAAACTGTTTGAAATGATCATCCCAAGAGTGTGACATTGCCCCTGAAATAATAGGAGTGAACTGGAAACATGCCCTGTCAATTAATTGCTTGTTTATTTTAATAAAAGCCTTGATAGGCAATATTCTGAAGTGCAACGCTTGAGCAGATATAGCACTATAAACAGGCAGACCCCGCCATTCAAACACACTATAAAGCTTGCCTGGTTTTGGCCCATGCATGCAATATGTGTTTGATTTAGTTATGACACACACATCAACAAATACACATAAAAACAACATTGACTGATTTACATAACATACATTTCAACAGTGTAATGAAGGCATTAGGGAGACACTGCAGTTTCCACTGCGTTGAAACGAGCTCACGCTTGATCACAAATAAAGCAACTGCTGCTCTGCTGGGAGGCGAGTGATCCTTATGTGACCTCCGCAGAGGCACTTTACCTCATATGATTGCACCTGCAATCTGCTGTTGTGGTTTACATTGCAGCATGACATTAAAGTTTAATACAAACAAACAAACAAACATGAATCCCGAGCTTTGTAGAAGAGTGGTACAGCCGCAGGGAGGCGATGAGTGAGGGAGTGACCTTTGTGTGGCGAATGCAGCGATTGCCTCGCTTCCCAGTAGCCGTGAGAGACTGGGAGATAATGAATAAATGAATAAATTCAGTTACAGCTACTTGATCAATGAAATAAGTAGTGCCAACAAGGCAACACTTTTGTGCTATGACAAGATGAACAACTGGGATCAGCTTTGATACTGCCGCCGCTGACTTTGACTTGTTTGCAAGCCAAGTCGTGACACGTCCTCATCCTCGGTGTGCAACACTAGTGAGCAACCTACCAACAAACACAGGATGCAGACGTGCTAGTCCAATCTTCCCTTTGGATGATAAATCTATGATTTAATCTGCTGTTTTTACTTTGTGTTTGACCTGCAAGCGGAGGTACTTGAACACCACAGAGGGGCAAACTTTATGAGAGTGACCATTTTTTATCGGGCTGAAATTAATCTGTAACAGTAATAAAAAAAACTCACTTGACCTCTCAAAAAGTAAAGAGACTATATGCGAACACATATTTCATAGCTCTTTTCAAAAGCAGGGAAGACTTCTACACCTTAAGCTGAAGAGCCAGATGACAGAGATGAAGAGTGCAGAACAAAAGAGGTTCTTTAATGTGCCTATGAAACACAAGCTTGTTATAAAATGCAGTGAGAGATGAAGCTGACTGTTATTTACTTCTATGCCTCTTACCTCTGGGAGAAAATGTCCCTGTAGGGGCTGCCATGCTGCATGGCGATACCATATCCGCGGTCCGGTGCGTTGTTGCTGACTGTGTAGAAGGAGCAGTCCTCATCGTTATTGGCGACATATTCCAATACTGCTGCATCCCACACGAAACCGAAACGGCCATATTTCACCTGAAAGAAGACCAAAAAGAGGACATTTAATAGATGGGTAGCAATATTGAAAAAGGTATATCTCTACCCACGGTCATGCAGACGACATCATACAACACTCAGTAATTATTCAGATGATTCTCTGGGAGATTGTTGATGAGCTTCCCAGTTTAAAATGGACCTATTTGGAGCTATTTATGAGCCGAATCACGGTTGAGTACATTAGGCAGAGGAGGCCTAGGAGGACTAATTCGCCCAAGCACACAGATATCAGAACCACAGTCTATCAGCAGTTTTAGTTTAAAAACGTAGTGTTGCACCAAGATTACACTCTACGCCTGCTGTGGGATCGCAATCTATGCAGCACAGCAATTTCAGCATTCCCTCTTGGTTGTGAATGCATGGAAGCCTTAATGGCTTGTTGGCTCATCTTCGAGGCACTCAATGCAGGGTAGGTTTCACATGTTTGATGAATGTTGTTTGTTGTTTTTGAACGTATGCACACAAGTACAAGGACACAACTCATGCATGAGAAGAACCGCACAGTCAGAGGTGAGAATCACAGCTCATTTCAGGGTACAGTCTGGGTGCCTTTTTGTTACAGCGGCTCCAAGTCGCCATTCAATAATTCCATAGTTTCACAAGAAAATGAGAAGTGGAGCGTAAACAATCAAGCTGTGATATTCACATCCTAACACCTCCAGACAATTCACTCAAATAGCCTTGGGTGATAAGTACAACAGAGACCCCTCACACACGCTTTACTTCTAACACATTATTTTGGACTCGGTGTGTCATTAACTTTAATGGAGCTTTATGAAATTTTTAAACCCCTCTGTCTGTGTGTGCATGTGTGCGTGCAGGCGGGCGTCACCTCACTTGGCCTGTGTGTGATGACTAATGTCTTAAAACTGACAAGCCCCTCTGATTGGGTAATTTCACAGCCTGTAATCCACAGCAGTGTGTACGTGTGTGCTTGGAGATCAGTGCACGTGTGTGTGTGTTCAATAATTTACTGCAGGGCATCAGAAAGACTCATTCTGCTCTTCACAACCTTAAAAAGAGAGGGAAAAGGCACTTTGAAGAATAATTTTATGGCTTTTCATTATTGCTTTTGAATTGAAAAGATTATGGACTTAGTAAAAGGGGAAATTAGTGTAAAAAAAATCTGTTTCAACACCTTGCAATTTACCATTATGAAGATTCTTCTCGCTACATTTGAGTGAAAAGGGCTAAAATGAAGTATATGTGCAAAGATGTCTGCAATGACCTCTCCTATCAGCTATACACTCAAAAAGAGGCAAAGGAACCAAAACTCGGATAATCTCATGAACATTTTTCACTTTGAGTAAATTCTTCAAAATATAAGAGACACTGTTCTCATTTTGGAGCAATATCTTTAGTAACTTGTAAATTATATTCAGATTCAAATACCTTGCAGTCTCGGTACAAAAGTGAATAACAGTCATGTCAGACTTACTATAGTACACTACATTAATAGGTTTCAACACAGGCACCAGCAACTGTTGGGTGTCAAAGATTCATGGCACTTTAAACCTGATAATGGTAAATTCCATGATGATTCAATGAATTTCCATAACGATGAAACACCAGGGTAGCATGGTTTAAATTTGTTTTACTGAAGTCAATTTCTTTCGCCCCGCCTCCGTTTTGCCCCATTTTCAATCTGTGAAATGCAGCACAGCAGGCAACATGTACGGCTCAGTTGAGACAAGATCGATTGACAGGTTGAAATCTCTGCTTAAAATAACCAGGGAGCATTAGAACACTCTAACCTGATATAGCTCCTTAACAGTAATGAAATGAGTACAAAATGTAATACAGGCAAGTGGATTATGGTTTAATCTACTTTAAACAATGACTTCCGACAAATACTGTTGAGAACGTGTGTACACCTATGACTTGAGTCATGCTAAGTAGCAATTTTTAGTTCAATCCTGCAGATGCTAGTATACCTGAATGAACTTCAGCATAAAAAAAAAATGGTATTGACGACAACCTTTGAGACCTATCGACAGGTATATTGGGGTTGCTTTGTGTTGCGTGTGTCTCAGTTGGTAGGATGTCTTCCTATTGGTTTGATTCCAGTTTCACATGCTTACATTTGTACAGTCCCTGGAAAACTTACCATAGTTTTACTATTTTTTAGAATTATGTTCCATTGACAAGTTCTCTATCCAAACATTTTTTGTGAAATATATTTCTATAAGTTTGTTTAACTGAGGTTTCTGTCCACATATGATCACCAGCATAACGCGATCACTGGTTTCAGAAAGACAACTGATAAAGAAATGGAAACAATCTAAAAACAACAGGAAAGAAGAGTTACGGATAATTAGTTGTCTAAAAGTGATTGCAGTAGAAAGGGCATGTCAGTCAAATTAAAAGTAAGAACAACTTCTTCGAATTTTGGTGTTGAGGCAACATTGTAGCTTGTATATGGATCATGGCATGCCTGTGAGAGAGAGAACACAAACAAGGAAATACAGGGGGAAAAGAAATGGAGATTTAAAAGCTGGTATGAGTTGATGCCTTTCACAAGCAAAGACAGCAAGGAATTAATGTGTTTACTTTGACTCATAAGACATTTTGGAGAAAGAAATCAACTTCGAGAACAAATAAAAAAGCAGTTTAAAATGGAGTCAGGATACAGTGAAAACAAGACGAGACGATGAGTGGGAGAGATAAAAAGCACAGCAATTCATAATGAAGATCACTGGTTTCAAACCTTAGCCTGTGTACTAAAGGACAGGGGCTAAAGGGGAAGACAGAGGAGGAAGTGTTAAGGAAGATCAACAAAAAGCTTGTTTGCTAAGAAATACACAACTCTTCGACTGTATTTTGAATAACAACAACGGGGCTGTATGAGGTCAGGTGATCCTTCTGATGGTGGTTTTTTTTTTTTTTTTTTTTCATTGCTTTATGA
>OMNM01014434.1:2993-17996 GCA_900302745.1 Parablennius parvicornis | reverse complement strand
CCCCCCCCCCCCCCCAAGCACAATTTCTACCAAATAACTAATGATTTCTAACAATCTACCCTTTCTATCAACAAATTCATTATTTTTACAAATATAAATAGCGAAGAAGAAATCCAGGTGTGTTTTTAATGTTAATTAAATGTTACAGTCAACAGTCAACACATTAATTATAATTTTTATCACCCCCCTCCTGAGGATTCGCACCACATTTTTAATAGGAATGCACAGGAAAATAAAGTCTGAAGTCTTATGTATATGACAGCATTTGTCATTAGACAGCTTCTCTAGCTGACGTCAGCTCAAGTCAGCTTTATTTGGACAGCACTTTAACAACATCCACAGCTGACTCAAAGTGCTGTACTTAAATAGACATATTAAAAAAACCAATAAAATGGCAACAATAAAAACAGGAGCAGAATTTTGGGCTGGATTAAGAGCCAAGGAACAAAAATGGATTATAAGATTAGTTTTAAATCTGGACAGTGAAGGGGCTTGTCTGATGTGCAGTTGCAGCTCGTTTCATAACTGAGGGCTTCAACAGAAAAAGCCCTGTCCAGAATTTATTGTCATCAAGAGGCTTCTTTTTTCCATTGGCACATAAAACTGTCTGCCCTCCCCTAAGCAATGAAATGAGATATCGTGCCTTTTAAGAACAGAACCCAGTGGCAGTAGGTAAGGTGAAAACAGCAGGGCCTCTAAAATTGAACCCTTTGGAACCCCAGGTTACAGAGACCCAGCAAGGCAAACACATGGTTCTGTCTGCCTGATCAAACCTATGTGAATGCACAGGCACAGATGCCCGCCAGGTGTTCCAACCAGGATATCAAAATGTCCAGGTCCACTGTGTAGAACGGAGCAGAACAAGAACCACATGATCATCAGAATCGTTGCCAAGGAGGATGTCATTAAAAACCCTGAGTAATACTGACTTGGTGCTATGCAGAGTTTTAAAACCAGACTGAAATAGTGTTTCTCCACGTAACGCTTTAGCTGTGAGTAAAAAACCTTCTCCTAGATTTTGAAGATAAAAGGCAGCTTGGAGATTTCTGTTGAACCACAACAGTCTGATCAAGGCCAGATTTCTAAAGAAGCAGCTGTACCACTGCATGTTTAAACAACACCAGAGGACAGACTTCTGTTAATGATGAAAATAATCAGTTGCTCTATGCGGGGAAGATGTCTTTAAAAAGATGAGGAGCGATAGCATCATGGGGGGGAACCTTGAAATATTATATGTGCATCCGAATCCTCTGAAAATAATCATGTTAAAAGATCAAATTGATCAAAAATGGTTGGACAAGGGACAGAACCAGAAGAATTAGAGGCAGGAACTGAAATCAGCCCTCGTGGCAGCAACCTTATCAATAAAAAAGCGCATTGAGTTCTCACAAATTTACAGTGTTGTGATATTGACGTCAGCAGTCCTTTAATATTTGGAGTGAAACAGCAGCTTGTCCTTCCTCCATCAGCTCTGACTCTCTTGTCTGGCTATCCGGGTTCTTTCATTCAACCAGGGCTCAGGTTTGGCTTTAGGCTGCCTAGGTTTTATGGTTTTATGGTGAACCTGAAGGACTGAAGGCAATAATAATGCTCCTCGCTACCAGTTTAGTCAGAGGGGATGCAGAGAAATGTTTGGCAGTGAAAGAGTTAAACGTCTGTCAGTGCAGAGCGCAGTTTGTAAATGCAGCGCAGGACAAACCAACATCAAATAACACAGACAGATGATCAGACAGCAAACAGTCGCATATCTCCAGGTTAAACTCAGACAAACATCACAAAGTAATGTATACCCATGTTCATGTGTGCAGTCAGACACACACTAATCCAGATTAAAAGAGTCATTGAGAGTAAAAATGTCCTTCACCAATCTTTTTTTTTCCACTTTAGTCTTTATTGATTTTTCTCATTTTATTTTCCAACACAAACAGACAGAACAAGACAGTATATACTGAACAAGTGTAATTGAAGTTAACTTAATCTAGACAGAAATAGGATATATTTAAAACAAACAAACTCAAACTAAAACAAAAAGGGGGGGGGGGCAAAAAAATAATAAAAAAAGCAAAAGGGAAAAGAGAAGGAAAAATAAAGAGAGAAAAGAAAAGAGGGTAGTATCCTGTTGGGAGCTTCAGTCTATTTTCTCAGTTCCTTTGCACAGTTTTCGTCTTCTTCGTTGATTAGTCTTTCATTCGTCTGTCACTATCGGGTTCCTGAAAAAAAAAAGGTCTATTTCTTCCACTTATCTTCTTGTTGTGCTTCCTGCAGTCTTATTTGATATGTCAGTTTTTCCATTGTGTAGATTTCCTGTAGTATGTCTGTCCATTATTTCCGTGTCAGTGGATCCACTTTACCCCAGTTCATGGTTGGAGCCTTTTTTGCAGCTACCAGTTATATGTTAACCAGATATCTGTCCCCTGCATGTATGTTGTTTTCCATTAGATTCCCCAAATAAAGTGTCATACAGCTCTTAGGAATGTCGTATCTTAGTATATTTTGCATTGTTATATGAATAGTTGTCCAAAATATCTGTATCTTCTGGCAATTCCAAAATATTTGTGTATGGTCTGTATTAACTATTCCGCATTCTCTCCAACATGGCTGATTCACGTTTGAGTATTTTCTTTTATTGTCTTAGATCTAATAAAAAATCTGATGAGATTTTTCCAGGCGAATTCCCTCCTTCACCAGTCTTATCAGGACAGCATACGTGTATGTTTAAATCTCCAAGAATAAGAACCTGTTTGTATCTGAACATGTTCCCAGCCAGAGAGTCAGATGAGTCATTCATAAAATTGTCATTTTATTTGGACCGTCAGTGGATGACGATGCACAGCACCGGGTCAGAGCAGCCCACCTCAACGAAAGTATTTAGGACAATTCAGGAAATAAGCCCATTAAAATTAGGAGAGGATGCTCTTTAAATCCATCAATTGAAACTAAAGCAGAGTGGGAGATTGTAACAGAGATGAAGGCACAGTGATCTGGTGCCACTGTCAATATTAAATATGTAAAAGTGACTCCTCCCTCTGTCTGGAGCAACTGACCACTTAAACTGCAGCAATTTCAATTTAGACACAGTCACACTTTAAAGTATCGCTATTACACACATTGACGCTGTCATAGAATTTTGACACGATGAGAATCGATGATATCTCAATAATTCTTGTGATGTGACTTTTAAAGCCTCACAGTCTTTTCTTCCTGTTTCAGACTCTGAAGTTGTGATATTGTTGGCCGACTCGAAAGCACCGTACTTCAAACCCAAAGTGAACATCACGAAGAGCGTTCTGCCGAGGTAAATGTGACTTCTGTTTCAACTCGGGCTGACGAAGAAACTTGATTAGATATATGGATTTATTTTTACCAACAAAGTTTGGGGAAATGCTTCAGTCTGGGAGTAAAACATTATTTTGTTAGTTTGCACTAACCGCCAGGGGAAACATGCAAAGATGTTCAGTCTACCACACAAAGTGAAACACAACAAAAAGTGAAGTGAGACACAGTAGACGATAGCGGACCCTGAAGGTTCTCTGTGTCATAGGAAACATTGGCTGATCTATTGTGCTGCCTGTGATGCAGTCTGTTTCTTTATTAGCTCTCTGAAACCCTCTCTGGAGACTAGTATAACTTTCAGTCGGCGTGTCTGGTACCGGCTGAAATTCTAGACGGGCTATTTCGAAACCTTTTTTTCCACAATTCAGCATCTTGGAATGAATTAATTGTGAAAATTCCAATGAGCCCCTCTGAAAAGTATTTAGCAATATTTCAGTAACATTTTATTTCTATAGCACCAATCACAACAGTCACTTTAAGATACTTTTACAGAAAAATAATCATCTCCATCAGTAAGTAGAGGAGACAGAGTAAAAGAAACACTCTGACAAAGAAACCTGCAGAACCAGACTCAGAGGAGGAAACTTCCTGCAGAACCAGATATAATCATAGCAACACAGAGAAGCACCAAATGACTGTGAAGGCAGTGGGTGCAGAAACATCCAGAGTAACCTTGAGCAACTAGCGAGGTTAACTGTTACCAGCTCAGTCAGATGAGGAGCTCTTCGGGGAGGCGTGGCCTCTCGGATGGGAAGACAGGAACAAATTCACCAATCTGCTACAATAGCTACGTCTTTACTCGCAGTATGAGATTAGTATCTAGTGTACACTATGAGGCTGAGTTTGTGAAAACATGCATGATAAAAGCTTCAGGAGTCACACAGCCCGAGAAACAACAGACTTTCTCCAACATTTGTCTAACAGGATCCCCGAAGGAAAGAAAATGTGACAACATGTCGCTGGAGGTCGTGGCTCGCTCTGGAGACAGTTTCAGAGGACATGAGAGTCTGCAGCTTACGTCTATTCTCCTCCTTTCAGGGATGCTATCATCACCAGCGTCGTCCCTGGAGACTACGATGGAGACTCACAGATGGACGTCCTCCTCACAACCGGGCGTGGCCCTGGGGGAGTGGAGGTCTTCATCTTTTGGGGCAACAACCAGACTTTAGGTACAACTCCAACAGTGTTCGGGTGTAAAACAACTCTGCTGAGGTTTGATTAGACTCAGAAGGACCAAACAGGAAGTGGCGGACCTCAGAAGCTCTGTATTTTCACAGTTTCTCCAGTTATGTACTTGACAGAGGAAGAGTTTCCTTCACCGCACTTAGTTTATTGTAAAAAATGTAAGTGCAAAGCAAATTATTGGACACGAGCGCAAACTTTTCTGTTCAAACTGTAAAAACTGTGTCAGGCTGTCGTCACATTATTGAAGTTCATTGCTCTGGTCACAAGCAAAACGAGTTAAGAGTTCAAGTAAACTGGATTTGAGTTGTCTGAGGCACTCTTGACATAGACATTCACATTGATTGGGTCTTATGAGTCACCGTGTAAACCCCCACGCTCACGATATCTCCCCCACTTCTAATCCCAGCCGACACGTTTCATTCCTTCAATATAAAACAGTGATTCCCAACTTCAGGGAAGACTCCCAGGCAGGGGTGTTGAACATAAAGCCCACGGGTCAAAATCAGCCCACAAGTGGCTCCAATCCAGACAAACCACCAAACAAATGGTGAAAAATTAAAAGAAGACATATTTGTTTTGCAAGTTTCTTCAGAGTCGCAACACAACACAAGACCAGAGCTACGATATTGTTGATACTGCCATGAAAACCTAGGTGCAATCAAACTAGTGTCAGATGATGCTGTCAGGGGGAGTTTGTTAAAACACCCACGTACGCAACAGCTATTTGATTTTTTTTTTTTTTTGGGACATTTCACTGTATTTTGCACAACAAGGTTTTTTCAAAAAAAGGCTTTATGTTGAGATTGGAGTCATTTTCTGTAGTAATTGTTATGTTACAGGTTTCAGTCGTAGAGCTTTGGGTCCCTTAAGAAAGAGGTTGTGAATCAATGATCATAATAAAATCGATAATAATACCACACTGAGCGATTCGGTGAAGGAGGACTTTACGTCTACGGGTAGTGAGCGTGAGAGATTGTGCACCACAAATTACCACCCAAGCGGCTCAACAATCTGGTAGAACTTAATTAAAATTCAACACACAAAGCCTGGAAGGGTTTCAGTCCTCAAAGTTACTTGTCTTCTGACTGTAGAGAAACATGAGTTACTCCACTAATGATGTTGAAGGCCTTCTGTCTGGTCCTCTACAGATATGAGCGGGTGGATCAGACTGAACAAGACGTTCACAGACCAGCCTCTTGTCATGGAGTGAGTATCTGTCTGAATATTCAAACCTTTACATTGCCTTATTTAATCATGAATCCGTTTTTATGAATATGTGAAAGCTCTTTGATAAATCTGACATTTAAACATAATTCAGTAAGCTTATTGATATATAGTCATTAATTCAATTCAATTCAACTTTATTTATATAGCACCAAATACAACACATTCATTTGTAGTTGCTTTTTATAGAGAAAAACCCAACAAATCCACATGAGCAGTGTGAGGGATGGTGGAAAGGAAAAACTCCCTCTAAAAGGAAGAAACCTTTGCAGAAACCAGACTCAGAGGTGGAGGCTTTCTGCTGGCCGGTTGGGGTGAGGGATAGAGGAGAGGAAAGAATAGGACAGAAAGACCGACAGACAGATTGGGGGAGACACTCAAAACACTGGTTCAGGTTGGGTAGGGAAAAAGACCCTGGGTTGGGTCTGGGGGTGGGGATTCAAATCCTAATTCAGTCATGGCACCTCCTTTAGAAAATGGTCCATAGTGTGTTGAAACAGCTCTAAATGTAAGCCTTAGGAAACAGAAGAGTCCTGAGTCTGGCCTTTAAAGTAGCAACTGTATCAAACATGTGAAACCACTTGAAGTAAATTGATAACAATCTGATCCAACACAGTGTTTTCAAGTTTATGAAAGATGTTTCCATTGATGCTTTAAGTTGCTGTCTGTTCAACCTGTGATCCCCTGACGAACCATCTGTCCACAGTTTTAATGGCGACATGATCCCAGACATCTTTGGAGTCTCCAACCCGCCCGACACTGAAGTCTGTTCCCTCACTAAAAGGTATCAAGATGCTTTTTGTGTTTCTCACACAGTGAGTCTCTTCCCAGAATGCAAAGTGTCAAAGTCCTGCTCTATTTTTACCTCCAGGACTCCGCAGTGGCAGAAAGCTCTGAGCCCACCTGTTAAGATGCGCTTCCCTCACTCCAACGCGTTCATCGACCTCAACAAGGACTTTGCTGCTGGTGAGTCACAGCTTTCAGTCCTGAAATGTTCTGAGCTCAGCCAGAGAAGCAGCCTGATGAGAAACTGTCGCATAATACATATTTTAGTCTTTAAATCCTTATCTCAGTGTTTCTTTCCGAGGAATCGGCTGTGTGAAGACACATGTGTCTCCTCCCAGCAGGGTTGTGTGATGCTAATTGCCCATAACAGTCATAATTTCCTGAACAGTATAAAAAAAACAAAAAACAGATGGATTTGTTCTGAGGCAGCTCACACAACACTGGTTTTATTAGGTTTTCTCACAGTTTAAGAGCCAATAGGCAGATTATACTTATATAATCCATTAAAGTGATTTTTCTATTTTGAATATGTTCCCCTTGAAGAAAAAGAAAATGAGTAACTGCACACAGCCGGGGAGAGCAGTGAAACTTTATTCTGTGCTTCTAATGTCTGGAGAAAAGTTAAACGTTGTCCTGCTTCCTTCTTGTCAAACACATTCAGCCAGATTTCATCTCGAGTCAAATCCCATTATAACCTTTAAATTTAAACTTTGAAATTTGTCTTTGCAGTGCATTGTTTATGTGATGAAAATAAATATTTTCACAATACCAAAAAAAATCTCTACCTATAACTGTTGTATTCTGGGTGTTTTTACACCCTGACACTTTGACTTTAAGGCTAGTTTGATAGCAGCAAGCTAGCTAGCTAGCATGGCAGCATCACCAACATCTCAGCTTGACTCTTAGTTTTGTCTTGTGCCGTTACTCTTCAGAAATGTATTAAAGAATCTGTGTTTCCTTTTAGTTTTTGACCATTTGCTTGGTGATTTGAAGGCCAGAGTGAAGCCTCTTGTGGACTGGCTTTGACCCACAAACCTTATGTTGGACATAAACTATGAAGTAAAGGAACATTTCCTCTGCATTCCTCTAAAGAGTAGCTGCCTTCATCATCCTCAAACTGAGCAGAGGTGATGCATCTTGAGGTTGAGAAACATCACATTTAAAAAAAAAACTGTTTTGCTTGTGTATTTCAGTAGGAGAGGACAATAATAGCACTTAAAGGCCACTTATGTTTATATAAGCAGTGCTCCTTGCTCACCTCCCCCTCACTACACGCTTGTTTCCAGCTTACATTGCTCCATATGTCACCACTTCCACTGGATCCAACTGAAACACAAATCCCCATAATGTGTCTGTTCCCTGGCTGATTCCTGCGCGTGGGTGGGACGGCGCTGTTCACATCAGGCTCAGCAAATTAAAATATTAGTCACATAAACTCTCAGTATCATCAATGATTCACTAGACTTATTAGAATTTTTATTTGTAATTAAAATGAGCAGAATAGATGATGAGGTTTAATCAGCAGTGCTTGAATTGGGTTGTAATTATAGATATAACACTAAAGATGTAATTCTACTATGAAAGCAGATGGGACTGCTCCTTTTACTCAGAAAGGCTTGAAACAATATTTTGGCAAGATTAAAGCTTCTTGAAATATATCCCCATGTATCGCCATTGCAGAAACCTGTTCACGTTGACTGAAGCATAAGATAGAGCAGGTGTGTAATTATGCATGTGATTTAAAATTAAACTTTGAGTCAAGAAGGTGACAACCTTGAGGTAAAAGTGCCTGTTAGTAAGAGAAAACTCACATTTCTCCTCACGCGAGGATCCCATCAGAAAGCAACTGGACATGTTGGACTGTGTGTTTCCTACCGCAGCCATTGTAATTCCTATGTGCAACCTCACGTCTGTCTCCACGGAGGTCCTCAATTCACACTAAAAGCAAATTAAATATCCTTCTCGGGCTTTTCAACAGTCTCTCACAGTTGAAATAGTCTGTACTGGACCAAAGTAGAATTCTCCTCCACTAATCTGGATACAGTGGTTAAAAACAAAATATCTTGTCTGGTCTTTGTCCTTTGTGCTCTGCAGTTTTATCTGTTCTGTGGTTGTTAACATGTGACTAAAGCCTGTTATTGATCATATTGATCAGAGGACTTGATGAGTCCTCCATTACAATGGCCTGGGATTACTTTGGATACACTTCAGGTTGTTACAGACCATCATCGATGTGTATGAATCAAAGTCTAGTTTTGGACTGAGATATAATAGATGTATTAGTTAGCGAAAATACAATGTGATTATTGCAGGCATTCATGATTAATTGTAAATAATGGTATTTTAGTTGCATCTCAGAGTAGTTGATTGAATCATATCAATAAATACATTTACATAGTATAAAATAAATCATAGTATTTATTCAGGTTTTCTATGTGTTTAATAATAACAGGAATAACCTTAGCATTAGCTGGTGGCTACATGTTTAGTATTAGCTGGCGGCTACATGTTTAGCATTAGTTTGTGGCTACATGTTCAGCATTCGCTGGTGGCTACATGTTTATCATGAGCTGTTTTGTTTTTTTTTTGATTGACGGGGAATCGGTGGTGCACTGCACAGTGACTCTATAAAGCCTGTTGTAACTTTGGCACTGTAACGTTTTCTAGTGAAAAAGTAAAACATTTGTTGAATTTTGGATGTGTTATTACAAGAAGACAGTGCTTGGAGCCACCGGATACACAACTTTCTGAAAGTGACTTCCAAGTTGGAACTTAAAAAAAATATTCGGACCCTGTTTGCATGTAAACGTGGGAAACGCTACACCTGGTTATACACACCACGGCCGTAGTAACTTGTAGTTTTGCACATGCTCAGTAGATTGACAATAAGAACAATATTTCTTCGTCTTTTCATGACTCTCAGTCCATATTCTCCTGGACTTGGTACTTTTAATTTGACAGCCACTGTGATAACAATCCAAATTGGTCGTAGGTCCACTAGAATGTCTGTGTTCTCCCGTGGTTGATGTTTAGAGCTCATTGTTCTCTGCTGCATGTGTGTTGGATTCATAACAAAGACAATCAATGCACCCACTAGTCGCTCAACGTGCAGTAATCCTTGAAATATCATGAATTGTGCTTCCCAGACTACAACAAAAGATTGTGTCCTCATGCTTGATGGGGTTCTTAGACTAGTAGTCACATATAAATATTTGAACTTGGTGTCTATTTATGTTTCATTACGCTCAGGGTTTTCACTTTCTGGAACTCCACATTTATCAGGATAAAATAAAATTACAAAGCTTCAGAAAAAGTATGTATAGCTAAAAAACATGTGAATACAGCTTAAAACCATGATGCAATGGAGGAAGAAAACACATCTGCTGAAATGGTAACAGACACACCAGCAGAGGTTCAAACAGTTAATGTTACCTGATCTATCTCACAGTAAACTGCATTGATCAGTTTCTTCATCTGAAACATCCTCTGTGGCACTGCAGACATCAATTCCATGTAATCCACATCTTACATGTTAAAAAGGAGGATTACCATATTTCCTGATGCCGCATGCTTCCTGCTTTCTCTTTCTCTTCCGCACCAGTGCAGATTTCTCTCCACCACAAATCTCCTAAGATGCACAGTCAGTTAGTAGTTGTTTTTTTCCTGAAGTTCAGCCTCCAAACTTTGTTGGGAGTGAAAGTTGTGGCAGCAGAGACGAGAGCAGACAGGCTCTTTTCAACATGACTAGGAGAGAAGAGCAGAGCCATTTTCTTCGCCAGTGAATGGAGAAATCCCCACACTATTGTTTTACAGCACCTATCTCCTGTCCCTCTGCCCACTCAGTGCAGCGCTGTCACTTAGACTTATGGGGGGGATTTTTTTCCCTCTCTGGAAACTAATCCTGGTGTTTAAGGTAATCAGAAAGGATTTAGTCATGTCAGACTCACTGCAGGTATCTCTTTGTGCTGCAAGGTCTTATTCTCAGGGCTGTCACTTTAACAACAGAAGGTTTTAATTTATATTTAATCTGTTCAGAGATTAACACAAAGTCAGCAAACTGCCATTTTTGTGACAAGAAATAAAGAAATAGAAATCTCGGGTGTTTCATTTGGTCTGCGTTGCTTCTCCTCGTCCCCGTCAGTCCCACTGATGGCCTGTGGGACTTTTTCCTCTCATTAAAGCTTCTGAGTAGTTTGTCTCTGCTGGAGTTAATAGCATGATCTAGACTGGGAGGATGGCTGTCGTGACTTGTTAAGTGCATTCAGCTGTGTTGTAGGAAGAAGTGAGCATGAGGGGGAGACCAAGAGAAAAGGCCTGCTGTACATCTGTGTGCGATGGAGGGAGAGGCAGAAGAGGAGGACAGTAAGCAGGAAGTGATGGAGCGATCAAGCTGAGCAGCAGAGGATGAATTCTGTGGAGGAGAGAGGGATGGCTAGGAAGATAAAGGGGTGGGGGTGGGGGTTAGTCTGCCTTACCACCTGCTCCTCTGTGCCGGACCGACGGGAGCCTCCATGGACACAGCGTTTAAAGACAATCTGCATCCAGAAAGTCAACCACACCATTCAGATCTGAAATATTTCCAGTTCAACCTCAATGCTGCTTCCCTTTCACACTGTCACATGTGTCATCATGTGAAGTTGTGTTTGCGTTATTTAGAGGAGTGTCGAGCTCAGTTCAGGGCCACCATACAGTCCGATTTATCTTCAGTCAGCCAGACCGGCAACATAGTGTTATAATAACCTACTACATTTTAGTTTCAAAGTTTTTCTTTGTTAGGGTGCAGAATAGATGTGATGAAAAATGGTTCTACTCTTAAGAAGTGTGTTTAAAATAACTCTATTTTCTTTGACATTTTTGCAATTTGCTTGGTGGTTTAGTAGCACAGTTGGAGTTTCTTGCAAGCCAGTTTTAAGCCATGGGCCTTATGTTTGACACTGATTTAGATTTAGGCGGCCTGGCTCTGTTGGTTAAGCGGTCGTCTCCCAATCAGAGGGTTTCAGTTCCCATTCCCATCTCCACTTGTCTACATGCCCAAGTGTCCTTGGGCAAGACATTGAACATCAAACTGCTCCCATTGGAGTGACAGTGCCTTTGCATGGCAGCAGCCTCCACTGGTGTGTGAATGTGGGTGTGTGATGAACTATGTAAAAGCTGCTCATGCAGCTGAAAGGCGCTTTAGAAGTGGTCTATTGACCAATTTAGAAACTATTGAAGGACAAATTTGTGGTGGTGAGCCACATTTTGACGTTTGCAGCTGCACCATTGTTGGATGATTTGAGGGATCGAGGCGTCCTCATCTGCAGGGTAAAATATACATGCTGTGTTCACAAATGAGCAGGAATTACTGAGTGTTCAGTGCAACATTGTGGCACGAGCAGAAATGCTCTCTGATGGACACTTTTTCATCAGAAGCAGTCATATCGTCTGGTTTCAGCACTCTGACAGTCATTATTATTTATTTTAGCTCGTCTTAAGAAGCTGACTCGTTCAAACTGAAGTAAGTTATTTGTATAAATCACTGTTACCTTGTATCAGGATTGAATTGCTGCAGTTTCAAAAGATTGCAGTAATTCACATAAACACTAGTGCATCACCAGTTTTGCAATGTCTGCATCTCCCCAGACTCCACAGTGCCGCTCAGAGGACCACAGTCACTCTAGCCCAGGGGTCTCAAACAGATCCTGGGGGGCCACAGCCCTGCGTGTTTTCCATGTCTTCCAACTTCAACACACTAAATGTCGTCATGGTGCCATCACCAAGTTCAGCAGAAATCCTGATAACGAGCCGCACACTACAGTCAGCTGTGTTGAAGAAGGGAGACACAGAAAACATGCAGGGCTGCGGCCCTCCAGGATCTGAATTTGAGACCCCTGCTCTCGCCACAGTGACTCAAAAGAGAGACAGCAGACTTTGAGCTTGGAAATGCATCCAGAGTCACTTTCAAACTTGTGTTGCTCAAACTCAGACCTGCTCTGCTCCTGTGTCCATTGGGGTAATGGATTGTGGAGAAAAAAGCAAGGTTTTGAATAATAATCTTCATGAAGTCACCTGGCTCTTCTATAGGCCACAGCTGATGATGCTTCTCAGGAGTGTGAAGCCCCGGTCTGTTTGCCCCCAGGTGACTGAAAGCACCACCGGAGGCTGCTTCATCTTGTCTATTTATCATTCCCCTCAGGGTATTGAGCCTCTCAGTGTTTATACTCACCCACACCTATCTGAGGCACCTCAGATCATTTGTGGCCTGGAGCTCTGAGGTCTGCTTCCTGCCACATGTGGATCTTCAGCCTTCCTGAAGCTTTCACTCAATTATGTGTGAAGAAAGTTTTTTTAAAAGAGTTTTGATTTTCCATTCAAAGAAAAAAGGTTGAAAGTTGATCCAGTAAAACCCTAGTCTCCCCCCAGTGTGTCTTCGGCATGCCGTATTTCACTTCAGCTGAGAAATGTTGAGATTCAAAGTCTCTTCTTGGTAAGATAACCAGGATTAAATCCAAATAAAGAACAGAGGAAAACAGAGACTGACAACCTGCTGTGTTACCTGGAGCTTTGAGTTGTGCTCAGAAACTACTGAAGAGTTTTGATAAAATATCTCAAACTAAAACCTCGATGTACAGAAGGAGAAAGTTAAAATGGCTGAAGTACCTTTTAACCTCAAGGAAGAAGATACAATTTTTTTTACCTTTTCTTAAAACGGAAAAGCGGCTAATATGATTGAAAAACTTGGGTTAAAAATGGGTTAAAAATATGTGACATATTTAAAAATCATCAAGGACCATTTTGTAGTTTCACAACGTAAGTAAGCTTTATTCATATTGTGCTTTTCTCAGACAAGGGTCACAAAGTGCTTCACAGATTTTATTTAATTTTTTCACAGTCACACACACATTCACACACCAATGGAGGCTGCAGCGCTTTCACTCCACTGGGAGCAGTTATGAGGTTCAGTGTCTTGCCCAAGGACACTTCAGCAACGAGACAAGGAGACGACCGCTCTACCAGCTGAGCCTTGCCGCCCCAACATCATAATTGCAATGTAATCTACATTTCTTTGAGCATAGAACAACTAGGCTAGATATATCACATAAGGAGCTATGTTATCTTTATTTAAAAGGATAATATGTTTTGTTGTTTTGTGGTATTTTTCATTTGATTAAAGCCGAATAGCGTGACATGTAGCAACAAAGCTGAATGCAGACTGGTAAACATGGATCAAACTGGACCCATTACACAGCAGAGCTTCTTCCATCCAAGGCTCATTACACAACAGCATTCTGAGTGAAATGCATTGTTTTTTTGTGTTTTGGTTCCAGAAATTGTTTGTGTTTAGAAAGCATTGTTTTGAAAATGATGTCCATTCACACATAAACGTCAGAAATGCTGTAAACAATGTTGTGTCCATGTTCGTCCAGTCGTCATTGCTGTTGTTTGTTTTTGTAATGAAGCCAGTAATGAGACTCTGGAGGAAACATCGTTCTTACTGTCCATCCACTGAGCATGTGCACAACTACTAGTTACTACTGTTGGCATTTATATTTGGGTATTAGCATTAATTATCTAAATCACTGGAAGGAAAAAATTTAATTATTAAATTCCGTAAACTGTCAATTAGTCTTTAACAATTCACCAGGTAATGGATAAATTACTTCAAATTATTAAAACATGTATTTTTATTTATTAATTAAAATCATGAATTGAAATAAACTTTAAATTTAGTAATTAATAGTCATTTATGTCTATTCATTAATTAAAAATATAAATTGAAATAGATTTGTTATTTTATTTTATTTTAATGTATTTATTTAAATAGGGACAGTACATATTAATGAACATATGGCATATGTAAATATGTCGGATTATAGCCATAAGCTAATTTCCATCTGTTGTTGTCTAGACAGGCTGATGTGAAAAATTTCACACGTAACAATAAGACAAGGGGGGGGTCACAAAACAATATACAACAGGATGACATATAAGACAAGGAACAGATGGATTATAAAAAACAATAACTTCACATTTAAATGGAACACTGGGATCACAACAACTACAGTACACTATCAAGGAAATAGACAGGATAGACGGCAGGGTGAGGGAACGGACAGGGGACATTCGGAAGGAAAAGGACAGGGGAGGACCGAGGACAGAGAAAGGAAAAGGTCAGGAGAGGACAGAGGACTAAGGACAGGGGAAGACAGGGGACAGGGGAAAGTAACTTCAGATCACTTCCACATACTCAGAGTTAGTCTGTTAAAGGAGTGCATACAGATCTTAAGAAACCTACAGTTTGAGATAAGTCACAGTTACACCAATGGGATTCACTGTATGTATGCATAAATATGAGTTCAAATTATTACAAGGTTACATTTTATTGAGTTTCATTATCTTCTAAAAAGAAAATAATTTATTTAAAGTGCTGCAGTGCATTGCAAATAGCCCTAAGGGGCTTTTACATACCTATGTAAAAGTAAGCATTTTTACATT
>OMNM01014418.1:41856-60650 GCA_900302745.1 Parablennius parvicornis | reverse complement strand
AGAGCTTGCTGTAGCGGGTCAATGTCCGCGGTGAGCTGCGCTGAGGAGCTGGACTTCACGCTGATGTTCGAGGGGGACGGCGGGCACGTCTCAGGTAGGTGTCCGGCCGAGCTGCGTTATAATTACTGTCATTACCCACCGAAAACACCAAAACACGGTACCTCGGACACCTGTTGCAGCAGGAGGCCAAACACCGGCCCGCGGACCCCTGCCGGCCCACACAGGGGAACTTTTTAAGCTTCTTGTTGTTACATTTAGACAAAAATGTCACTCGACTCAGGCCTGCATTAACAAAACCATGATGTTAAACACCAGTGGAAGCTGATCTGCTGGTACTTTCTGACAATATTTATTTAGCAAGTTATACATTGTTACATTGTTGTGGAATATATGATCTCTGTTCCAGATCCAGCAAAACACGAGGATGTGATTTTCTACTATTGTGCTGTTATACATGGAACTTTGACTTTGTGACAGATATGGATAATTGAAATCTGGTTCTTATTGAGAACTGGTTCCGAGTGTTTCAGTCCCTGAATCGTTTGCAGATTTTTCGAATGATCCCTGTTTTGATTCCAGTGGGTGCAAATGACAACATCACGCACGTTCCGTAGCCTACGCATGCTACACGTCATGCGTGGCGATACAATTCACCATTGTGGCCAGCAGGAAACATGGCACTCAAGAGGCACAAACACCTGAAAGACTGGTTACATTTCATAAGAAAGGATGACAATAGGGCAACGTGTAATATTTGCAATGGATCCAGCAGTAAAGGAGCGATTCTGGAAAGATTCTTTCACGATCGCGATTACCCCCCTGCAGAGACTTATGCAGGCTATGGAGCGCTGTTACTGCGCCTGCACAACTCTCCCCCCTCCCCTCGCGTTAAAAATACTTCATGCGCCCGTAAACAAACATGGCGGGCCCATAGTGGTATGACTCGTGGTCTTTACTGTAATTTTATAGTCTATATCGATAGTTTAATAGTTGAGACTCACCCCTGATAGCATCCGATTAGTCATCAGTCCATACGGATGCTGGGTTCTCTCCATTTTTTTCAAGTTAATTGTGTCTTGTTCTCTGCACACTGTGATCTGTGTGCTTTCATTAGAGAAACAAGCAACAGCGCCCTCCCGTGTCCTGGCATACTAACTACATCGTTGTCAGTGTGTCCGCTGCTACAATTGAAACGCACCCCCTTTATAACGGATTAGCTGTTGTCACATGAAACATTGGCCTGAGACTGAGATTATTTCCTGAGACTGAGGGCCTGAGAGTGTGTGTGTGCAGACATCCTCCACCCGTCTGAGAGGCTGTTCTCCACAGCCGTAAGTCTAGAAAAACTGCGTATCCTTCCTGAAAAAGCAGGTATGCTTCAAAAGAATTGCTAATTCTTCACAGCTGATGGTTGCAGAATTGCATGATGCACAGTTCTATTGGACTTGACTCGATTGTATTTGTCCCTGGCGGATGTAGTTTTCTTTTCGAGTGCTCAGCTCATATACTTTTTCAAAAAGGAGAATTTTCTTTTGTAATAGAAAAATGTTGAACATGTTACTGGACATTCTTGTGTAATTGCCACAGAATATTTTATATTGTATTTAGTTAATATCTATTTATTTATTTTATTATTTGACATTTATTTTCAAAAATATAACCTGTAGTGTCCACAACTGCCAACGTTATCACAAAAAAAATCTGCTACACATTTAGGCTTTAATCCCGAAATAATGAGTGCTTGTCCAGAACTTATATATGTGTAGTTGACTTTTAAATGTTATACTATTATTGCAATTAGTAGGCTAAAACGTTTCTCTTAACTGTTGTTTCAGTTGTGATCGTTGATAAAGTTTTTGGAAGTGACATTGTCACGTGATTACTCAAAAGTGAAACTGAAGACAAGATTGAGACTCAACATACAGAACATATATTAAGTTCAAAGACCATTTTTAAAACTACCTTTCAGCTTTCAGTGAATACTGTTTCTCTCCAAGTTTAACAAAAAGAAAAAAAAACAAAAAAACATCTGTGTTACATCCACTAACAGGGATAATATAACAAATCCCAGACTTTAATGTTGGAGTGCAGGTCCACCACTTTGAGAATTTCAATAAATCTTAAAACAAAGTTGCAGTAATATACTGTAATACACACACACACACACACAAAACAAGGGGTGATATATATCTATATATATACACACACACACACAGAGGAGACAGTGAGGGACAGAGAGAGGGAGGAGAAAAACATGTCAGTCAACGTGACAATCTGCTGTTTTGCTGCACAGATTTACCATTGTGGTTGTTAAATTCGACTTTGCAAAGTGTGCAAATGACTTTCACTTTTTCCAGCTTGCTGTCAGTCAACTTTTTGAAGTGAATCTTTACGATTAATATTCTGTCCCCCATGGTTGTGAGGTATTTTGCTGCTTTGCATCCAGGCTGGCTCGTCGTGGCTGCACCGGCTGCACACATGACCAAAGGTGAGGGAGTAAAACAATCCAGAAGTAAACAAAGCTGTGTAAATTGCGTACATTTTTTTAGAGGACTAAAATGTTTTCAAATGAAAGCGGAGAGTGTGCAAAGCAGTAATCATAGCAACAAGTCGCTATGTTGTAGAATCTCAAATCTAAAACATTTTTTGAGTTATTTCACACTTTGTTGTTTGCTACATAATTCCTAATGTGTTCATTCATAGTTTTGATGCCTACGGTGAGAATGTACAATGTAAATATATAGTCATATTTCATATTAATACAATCAAATGTTTTTATTAGACCTAAGACTTGTACTTGACTTAAGCTCTGCTTTCGATACAATTGTCCCAGACCACTGATGGGCAAGAACGCTTTGCAAGTGGCAAAGCGTGTAACAAGTAAACTTTAACAAGTAACGCGTGTCAAGTAATGCGCAAGTTAAAGGGATTACTTTTGCAAAAACATACATTAGATTACCATTACTTTCCCACAAGATAGACAGAGACATGTATTGATCAACAGGAGCACAGCAGAGAGCAGGACCTGCAGCATTTATTGCCCAAAAATACCGACGTTGCTGTGATTCAGCAAAAGGTGACAAAACACATTAACATCCACCTTGCACTCTACGTGGCAAGGAAACATTTATCTACAGCGAAAAATTCTACCTCAAGTCTGAGCATGCAGTGAGAAAGCAGTGCAGAAAAGTGAAACAAAGTGAGAAAACCCGGGACGAGCCCTGCCACCCCCCCAACTCTTTCTCATTTTACTCTGCACATTTTTGATGGTTGCTTGTTTGGCAGTGTGACGCATTTGGTGATTTTAGTGTATTTGTGTGTTTTGGTACGCTAACATACAGACGTGATTGTACAGTGACAATAAAGATCCATCCATCCATCCATCCATCCATCCATCAATCCATCCAAAGAAGCATATCAGCTCTTCTCTCAGACACTGTCAACAAATTAGTTCGTTTTAGTGTCTAGTTGAAAAAGGAGTAACCAGATTACTGTGGATAAATGCTTGTTTTGAAAAACATTAGTTTTTTGTTAACATGAACTGTTAAAGGTCTTCAATTATACCCGTTCTTGTACCTATTTTTCATTCAGTCTTTTTGTTTCTGTGTTTATCTTTTGATTTGTGATGTGCGTTTGAGTGCTCTGAAAAGTGCTATACAAAATGAAGAATAATAATAATACATTTTATTTGTCAGCGTCTTTCAAACACTGGAGGTCACCAGTGTTAAAAATAGAATCAGTAAAAACATATCAATAGCAGTAAAAACAAAAAACATGAAGACAATTTGCAGTAGACTGACAAAGTTGAATACGAATATGCCTGGCTAGAAAGGTAAGTATTGAGATGAGATTTAGAAGAGTCCAGAGATTGAATGATTCTAATTTTGGGTGGGAGGGAGTTCCAGAGCTGGGGGCCTGAGTGGTTGAAGGTTCGGGACCCCATGAGGAGGTCAGTGAGGTATGGGAGAGCGGGATTATGGAGAGCGGGATTATGGATAACCTTGAATGTCAGAAATAACTTTTTGAATTAAATTTTTTTTATTCAATAAATATGTTAAGTGCATATATATCCCTGTCTTTGTTTTCTGTTCGCTTTTACAAAATGAAATGCCATCAATATAGATTAAAAAGGAATATTTGATTGTGATTAATCAGAATTAATCCGCAGCAACTCTGTGATTAATCTGATTAAAACATTTTATCGGTTGACAACACAAGTAATAAATCTTTCTGTGTGTCTGCAGACTAATATCAACACTTCAATAGTGTAGCTCATTGATCCTCAAAGTGCTGTGTGAGCTGACAGGGTTTCCCTTTGAAATGTGTAACCAGGCATCAGAGCCATGTGACACATCCAGCTGTCTGCGGTTAAATTTAGGTGAATTTTAAATGGGGATCAGCAGGTGAAGAAAGGGCTAAGGCAGCCGAACAGAAAAGCACTCGTCTCACGTACTTATCTGACCTGAGTAGCGCTAGTCAAAAGGAGGTTTAATGTCCTGATGGGCAGGTTGATGAACAAGCCATGGAAATAATTCTCACTTGTTTGGTGGTTTCATTAAAATGAGCACTATAATATACAATACATTGCTCAAAATGGTAATTGATTACTGGAAGTCATAGATCACAAAAATGTTAATTCATATAACTTTCCTTCAATGTTGTTTTCACTTATTCTGCTGTTTAGACTATAAAATGATTTAGAATCATCATCTCTGTTGAACGTACTGATTCTGAAGTGACTCAAAATTACCACTTGATTAGTTACCGGCTACTTCTTTAAACAGAAATGGAGCTAATTTTGTCAAAAATTGAATTCAATTTAAAACATTTTTAGATATAGCTTGCTTGTCCTGCGTTGCTTTCCCTTTTGCCTTCAGAACTGCCGTAATGCTTGGTGTCATAGATTGAACGAGTTACTGGAAATGTTCCTCCATATTGACGCAGTAACATCACACAGCTGCTGAACAGCCATAAGTAAAAAAAAAAAAAAAAAGCAAGAATTTGTTTCCTGTATCGCTCACCGCTACTTACAAGGGTTTGGATTGACAGTACTGGTAGTAGTTTCTAAGAGGCTAAGATGAGAAAATTAATTCACTATTTAAAATCACTGCCCCATTCATGAGATTCTAGTTTTCTGGCTATTTGTCTGTAGACCTTTAACAAATTGATGTCATTTTCCCGTTCTCCTCCCGTTACTCTGATAATCTCAATTCAGTTTCTTGTGCAGTCCACTCTTCTGCCACCAGCTGTGTGAAAAGGCCCCGGCAATGTTGCTGCATATTCCCAGGGCGCGCTTTGTGTTTGGCCTTTGGTCCTGAGCTGCATGTTTAACAGCCAAGTTAAGTCTAACATCTTTTTTGAGACCAACTGGCCTGATTGTCTTTTGTTTCACTTTTACTTTCGAGCTGTGACTTAACGACACATCCAAAAACTTTAACCGTCATCTCCCGAAACATTATCATAACCTACTATTAGTTTTAAATTGTAATAATTTTAAATTAAAAACTCAACCACACATACATGGGCAAACAGTCAGCATTAACGAAATAACATTTACCAATATATGCACAGAAGATTAATTTTTTTGAAATGACGGTATTGAAACTGATACGGTTGCTATTTTTATATGCCGCAGGATCCCTTATTACCGTATTATTGCCAAACCCTACTTGACACTGTATTTGACTCACAGCTTAGATTTGACATAAACACTGAGCTGATCGTCAAACAGGGTCAACAAAGAGTTCATTTAAATGCAGAAGCTTAATTCTTTTATTGTCTGTGACATGATTTTACGAAATTGTTGCCATTCTTTTACTGAAAGCCTTTAAAAATTGTCCTTCACATGCTAGTATAATGGACTGTCTGTGGAAGACAAGAACAGACTCAACAGCATCTTCGAAATGTGACCTATCATGATTTGAACTGATCACCTGAGGAACTTGGTCACAATCTGAGTGGAACTATTAGCTGAAAAAGCAAAAAGAATCATCAGCCAACCAAACCATGTTCTATCAAAGGAATCTTCTCTCATGCCTTCAGGCAAATCTTAAGCTCCAAAGAAAAACAAATTGCTATTCAAGGTCCTTCATTTCCCCTTCTGTGAAGTTCTTAGACCACACACTTTTTAAATGATGGCCCTTAAATTACTTTATTGAGAGGATGGTATTTATATTTCATGTTTTTTTTTTTTTTTTTATAACTGTTTTAATATTGTGCTTTATCTTTAATGTTATCTGGTCTTGCTGATCTGACATCTACCTATGTCCCATGCTTAGTGTTTTCCTTGACAGTTTGATGATTGGATTATTGACTATTTTATTGACTGAATGCAAGCATGAATGTAAACATACACCGGGAACCTACGAATCGGAGGAAGCAGACACAGGAAGTAAAAGTTGGAAAATATGTTGTGGGCAGACGTGGAGTAATAAATAAGAAGTAGTGAGGAAGGCGCTCACTGATATCTGATCTGAAGACTATATATTGCTGTTGTTTGTGGCTGCCTGTTAGCCACGAGCTAATTAGCCCCTTTAGCAAAATCTAGTGCAAATCAAACAGTGCTGGTGTGAACCCGCCTTTAGACTCCTTTTGCGACTGTAACCTGAACCGACCCAGCTTTCCAGTGACTGCAGATCATAGCTGCACAGTGGTCTGGAGAAATTCTGAACCATCCCTCCTTCCAGACTTGTTCCAGCTCAGACAGATTCTCAGGATGTCTGCTGTTTATAGCTCTGTCGTTCAAGAGTATCTCTGTAGTACTCAGACCTGGAGTAGATGTTTTTTCTTCATTGGAATCTATTTTCTATTATTCAACCCCAATTCCCTCCAAAGTTCAAATGCTGATTTAAAGACTTTGAAAATTCTTAAATGCATCTTGTGTTTACAGCACCATTGAGAGATTGACGGATTACGGACAATGACTTTCATTGTGAGTCCATTAAACTACAGACTACTCTAGTTTTTATTAGAGGACATTTCAAAAGCCTTGTTGGTATGAGGTAGTGCCTATGGCGTGAAAAGTGGACACAAAGGTAATGGCTCCATCAATGCTGAGCAGCATTTGGTCCAATCCAGACCACTTCTCTTTCCTTGAAGGCCTTGCTTATTTTAGTAAGATCACACTATATCTCACATACTATTTGAGACAAATCAAATGGGCTATTAATGAAATGTTTAAATGTTTCATTTACTCTGAAGTCAGTTCTTTTTAATGGAGCCACAGTACTGAAGGGTCGTCATCTGTGGACTGTTTCAACTCCCAGTCTAATTACTGGTAATGCAAAGTAATTGATTATGAGATCTTTTTCGTGAGGCACAGTTAACCTAGGTTTGACTAGCTCAGCATCGGCTCCGATCTGATTTGACTGATTCACCTTGAGATATGCAAACTCATGACTCTCTCTGGGGTCATTATTTGTTAGTATTCAGCAGTAATCAGACTGTTGAATTGCAGTCTGAGCAAAAACATGGGCTTACAGTAGTATGAGTGGTTTTACTTGAAACACACTATTTGTTTGTACTTTAAACTTTGATGATATCGAATCACATTTTATGAAGGAATTTATTATCAGTGTGTGGCATCTGTTGTTTTTCTGTGTGCACAGACTCTCGCTGTCAAATTTCACTTCCTGGTTTGAGAACAGCTCTGTTGGAGGGCATCAGCTCCTCCCATCATTTCTTCCCTTATTGGGGTTAACTGTTGCATCAGATCCCATTTGTTTCCCTCCAGAACAGTAGTGAGGCTGAGATATTCTGATGTGGAGCCAGTGAAGCAAGTCACAGTCGACGCTTTCATGCCCACTTTGCATACAGCATGCAAGGTGTGTGTGTGTGTGTGTGAGTGTGTGTGTGTGTGTGTGTGTGTATGTTCATGTTGTGTCCCTGCAAGGTTTTAACAACCCAAAATGATTTTCAAAAGTGAAAAAAAAGTTATAAGAACAGAAGAATGTTAAAGCAAACCTATGTTATTGTCATTATGCTATGCTTTTATAATCTTATTATTAACTCGTCCTAATCTGTCCTTTCATGCCTAACCTCTCCTGCATGGCGCTGTGTCTTGTGTGAACATTTCTCTCTGCTATCACTGGCGTCTTACGACGAGGCCTTTTGTTGACATCATGCTGCAAACTCTTGTCTGCTTACTCTGTTTAACCTTCTAATATTTACCTCCTCCCCTATCTGTGCCTAATTAATTTCATGCACGCTTTTGCTAGTCACACTCATTCATGCACACCCTGCACGACGTGTGTCTTTGAAGCTTCAAATAAAGACTATTCACAAGAAACCCTGTTGTACCATTCCTTATTCCAAGCAGCCATAACTAGAAACTCCACCACAAGCTATAGTAACTTTAATTAGTGTTTACATACCTCCTGGCAGTAACAGACATTTTTTAAAATCATTATTTGATGTCATAGCCCTAGAGCATAGGTGTCTAACTCTGGCCCGTGGGCCGAATTTATATTTGGCCCACGAAGTAATACCAAATGACTACTAGAGCTGGCCCGCCAGCAATATACAGCGCATGTACTACTAATACTTCCAATCCGAGACGCATGTTCATTATTTGTAAATTAATTTTTTACTGTTATTGTAAAATGTCCTATAAGCCTGTGGAAAAAGGTTACTATTGAAATTTAAATCAGGCTGCAAATAAAAAAAGAGGAATAGGATTTTAATTCAAATGTTATGTCAGAAATGAATGCCATTGATGTGTTATTTAAATTTGAAATTAAATTTGGCATTTCTGCAATATTAACTTATTTATTGTCTGGTATTACACTTTGCTTGTTCCATATTCAATGTTAAAGCACAACTTGTTTGGGTCCATTAGAAAATGGAGGATGGTTTGTTCAATAAATATTAGTATTGGCCCGTGACTTTGACTAAATTCAAAATTTTGGCCCACGGTGTGTTGGAGTTTGACACCCTTGCCCTAGAGGCAGACGGTATCTGTATATGTGGTGTAGATTTTAATGTCGTATTAAACTGAACCACTTCAATGATGCAATTTCCCAGTTCTGCCATCAGGTTTCACTGTTTCATCTGCAAGACATGGACCTGGTTTGAATACCACAGCACTACAGTATTCAATCCCCTTCATCACATTAACGAATGTAAATGTATTCTTTTGGGATTTTATGTGATGGATGACACAGTGTGAAGTTTCCTTTTTCTTTTTCTTTTTTTTAATGAAAATAAATAACTGAAAAGTTTGGCATGCAAAGATATTCCTCTCCCCTGAGTCAATACTTTGTGGAGACACTTTTAGCTGCAAGTCTTTTGTGGTATTTTCTCTACCAGCTTTAAATATCTATGGAATTAATTACTTGTCAATTCTTCATTGTAAAATATCTCAAGCTCAGTCAGATTGGAGAGAGTCTGTGAACAGCAGCTTTCAACCATTTAAGGAGATCCAAACCATCTATTGTAGCTTTGGCTGGATATTACTGTTCATTATTCAGAATCTCCGTTCCAGTCTCTTATCAGACTCTAACATGTTTTCTTCTCAGATTGCCCTTTGTTTGTCTTCCATCAACTCTGAACAGCCTCCCTCAACAGGAAAAGTATTCCCATAGCATGACAGTGTCTCCACCATGTTTCACAGTGGGGGTGGTGTGTTCAGGCTCATGTGCAGTGCTAGTCTTCTGTTCAAAACGTGCCGTGTCCTCATCATGGCTTGTGGCAAACTGCAAACAAGACTTTTTCTGACTGTGTTGTAACACTGGCTTTTTTTTCCCCTTTGGTCACTCTTCCATAAAGATTTGTTATGTGGAGCACATGACTGATATCTATCATATGTAAAAATCTGTGATTAATCACTGGATAATCAGTCATTGATTACAGAAAGAAAAATGTTGGTGACACTATTTTTTTTATCACAAGTTTCCACAAATATAAACATTTTTTCTGATGTGTTTTCTTTGGTATCCCGGTGTCATCACAATCTGTAGACTCATTCCTCAAACACTGTGATCTGTTCACCTAAACATAAACATAGAAACAACCCCAAATGGATGAATCAAAACTCGTGGTTTTGATAGAATCATCTTATTGATTCAGAAAGAATCATGTCAGGTCATGTTGATGTAAAAAAAATAAGATTGGAACCATCCAGCAAATCTTGTATGATGTTGCAGTCAATGAAAATATTTAACAAAACATTCAGTTCAGTCCAACCAGACTTTTATTAGAAAGCTGACATAAATGCTTTGTACTGGTAGGGAAAGTTAGTATCTTTTAATTCTGAGGTATCGTATTTCCCACACTATAAAGCGCACTCGCAAAATTTAAAACTAAAATAAAATACGTATAAAAGCGTCACTGGACTATAAGCCACAGATGCACAGCGCTGTGTGTGTGTACGCGCCCGACGGGCAGACAGAGGGCGAGAGATATACACGGAGCGACTTTACGCACTGTGTGTGTGTGTGTGTGTGTGTGTGTGTGTGTGTGTGTGTGTGCGCGCGATGGGCGGACAGACAGAAAAAGACACACACAGAGCAGCTTTACGTACTTACACGGCTCTCCGTGGCACAAGACGAGCTCACGAAGAGCAGAAATATAATTTTTAAGACAAGTTTTGGAGAAGCGGAGGTGTTCAAAACAGCATATATCTACATGCGGAAGTAGAGCCTGGCAGCACGAAGACTGTAATTTCCATTACATTAATAACAACAAAGACAATTAACCAAGAGTAAATTTTATTTCATGTCTAAACTAAGTAAATAATTTCAGTTTGGGGGCTACATACAAAAATTTACATTAGACCCTCGTTAGACAGGTTAGTTTTACTCAACTGTGTACATTTTGAACATTTTCACACTTTATTAAATTTATTTTTGATGTAACTTTTTACTGACTTATAAGATCATGCAATCTGCAAGACACTACCTGCCTCACCAGTAAAAGCACATACGATAGACAGACAAATAGATATGTGATATCTGTCTATCTTCTAGACAGATAGATGGATAGATAGATAGATTTCTCACTCCTTCCTCATACACTTTCATGACTCAATATGTCTTCATGTTAAAAGCAGCTCACATTACATTCTGATGATGCACAGGTGACTTTAAAAGCCACATCATCATTAATGACAATGAGGAAGCTTTAATTAAACCCGTGATCTGCACGGACGTTTCCCTCGATTCATGCCCTTTCGTTTCAATCAGAATAGACTGTTAGAAAAAGGCTGAAAAAGAATAAAAAGAAACATTTTTTGTGAATTATTGTGTTTGTTTTGCAAGTGGGTTCAACTTCGAGGAAGTGCCGTCCTGTTGCGTCGCCTGGCAGGAGGCGGAAGCAGGAAACGACCTCCAGCCTGCCTGCCCAATGCCATCATCACGGTGCGGCTGCTTCATTCAAAATGGCAGCGGCCAAAGCGTGAGACCGGCGCACTGATTTAACAAGAACCGGAATCTACTGCTTCCATCGGAACTTCGTGTCGGTGCCACAGCGGCCGACTGAACCCGTTCACCGACATGTCTGAGGAGGCCAGTTCCTCGGTAGGTCTCTATACAGAATCTATCCAGCGCGTGCGAATTCACCGCTCTCTTGCTGCCGAGTGCGCGCGATCATTGGCTGTTATTTGCGTCAGTCAATGGATGCTGCGTTCTCATTGGCTTGGAGAAAGGAGAGGGCGTGGTTTGAATTTTGACAGATAGCTCCAGGCTAATCAGAAGGCTAAACGTTTCAATGTTGACCTCAGCCTGTTTTAAAAAGCTTTATTGTTCATGCTGGAACAATAAACGTTGATATTTACAGCTATAAGTTATCTCCATAGTTTGAATAAGGAGTTGAGAACACTGCATTGAGATTCAGTCCAAACCGTGTGTCCTTTCTGCTTTTTACACTACGAGCCAAATTGTTAGCTAATCGCCGATTAAAATTCCAACAGCAGGCTGAGATTTTACCTTTAAAGTATCTTTAAAGTGGCAGTTTAGACACGTAAAATACATCAATTCATTCTCCACAGACTGTCTGCTATCGGTTTTGACCTTAGTTCCCTCTCAATACCCATTGTCGTTTTAAACTCAGTCACATGTCATTAAATTGTTAAAGTCAAGGTTTTATCAGACATTGAGTAATTTAAACTTCATCATCAGCGCCGAATGACTATTTACCACTTCATAATCTCTACTGAAGAATGATGAGTATGTTCATGACGTGGAAACCTTGACACTTACTTAAAGTACTTTAAACTAGTACATTTTTCAATGTAATTCTGCTCAGGACAAATAAAAGGAAGTTTAAAACTCTTTTGTTGAATAAATATGAAGAGATGCGTTGGTTAAAATGACGGGACATATGTTTATCAAGAAATATACTAAACATAGTGACAAATACTTCACATATGTGTACAATATATTGCAATTTTCTTCATTGTGAAATATGGAAATCACTGAACGTGTATTTTTTTTCTGAACACAGTTGTATTGATAATCCCTTTTTCTCATCTTGACATAAATTCAATCATTAGAAAAATTGTTCATTTTTGTGGTTCTTGTAATGACAGGAAACCTTGAATATATCTTTATATTTCAAAGTTTATTCCAGAATGGGATTATTCACGAACAAGTCACAAGAATTTTGCTTAAAGACATTAAATTAAATTATCTATTCAAACATTTGAAATAAAACGGATGACACAGGAGATTGGTGAAGCTTTAAACCAAGGGTGTCAAACATAAGGCCTGTGGGTCAAAACCAGCCTGCAAGAAGAGGGTCCAATTTGGTCTGCCAAACCACCCAGCAAATGATAAAAATGTAAAACAAACAGATTTTGTGGAATTTGTATGTAAAATGTATGGGACTTTTTGGGACATTTCACTGTGTTTTGCAAAATAAACTATTATTAAAACTGACTTTTATGTTGAGATCGTAGTCATTTTTGGTAGAAATTGTGAAAATACAGCCATTTTCATCACGTACACTCTACACTACTATGCAGGAAAATTTCAAAGCATAGATTTAAAGGTTATTATGGCACTAATTTACTGGTCTGTTTGTTTGTGGCCCCGGAACTAAAATGTGTTTGACGTGAGTAATCTAAACACTAAATCCTTCAAATGTTTTCAAAGTGTGTTAATCTTATTCATCTATGTCGTTTCGAACCCTATCATCTAAGTGGGAGTGTTTTTATTTGGAAGCATGAAATGAAGTAAAGTGTTGAGTATTAAAATTTATTTTGGGATTAACAGTTGAGACAGGCAGACTGTTATCTGACGGTAGATTTCCCTGTCCCATCAGTTATTGTGCTGTGGGTTCAGAGAAGAGAGAGAGTGCTCTCCTCGGTGACCACACCTCATGATCTGGACCCTCCTTAGCTGCCCATCCCTGCTCTTCATAACGGACTCCATGAATTGGCACTCTTATCTTGTTGAAGCAGAGATATGAAGGGGTGGAGGTCCCAATGGAGGGAGGAGAGAGCTGAGGGGAGGAGAAGGAGGCAGAGAGGGGGCTGTCCGGTAAGAAAGACCTCTGTTTAGTATATACTGAGACTATATGACCTCAGCAGGGCTCCTTACCAGACCGCACAGCGTACAATAGCCACCACAGTGCGAGGAGCTCAGGATCATGGAGGAAGGACCTTACAAGTACATCAGGGTGAGGCCGGAGCAGAGGGTCGGTGGGAGAGAGAATAGAAGGCCGGTGGGAAGAGGGATGGTGGGAGAAAGGACTCTGAGCGGACACATGTGCTTTAAACTTTCCCAGCTGATGGTGTTTGTTTGTTCCCTGCAGGACGGGAATGGCAAGGTGAGCCGTGTCATACGGATCGGGACCCGTAAGAGCCAGGTACAGAACCTCCTCCTGTTGTTCCTGTGTGACAAATTTTAACTTTACAGTCTTCAACAAAGACATCACACCAGCAGAAAGAAAACTATCTAGCTCACAAACTCCATCTTCGCCACTGAGCCTCCTCTTCTTCCTCTTGTACTGATTTCTATGTGTCTCATCTCTAAACCTGTGTGTGTGCAGCTGGCTCGAATCCAGACCGACAGCGTGGCCGACAAGCTGAAGGAGCTGTACCCGGACGTCCACCTGGAGATAGGTGAGAGTTCACAGACTTTACTTCCTCTTTCAAGTAGTTTAATATGTTTCCTAGGTGTGAAATTCCTCATCTCTTGCCCATTGTTGTTTGTCCACCTATTCTGCTTGGTAAAATCTCTTCGAATCAGTTGACTCTTTTTGATCAAATTTATACCATCAAATATGGCGTTGTATGTTTGTTATAAGGACTGTGAATCTGATGCGTGTATAAATCTGAACGTGAAGTGAGTAAATAAACAGAATCACCTGATAAAGAGTGGAATATGATGTCATTTTAGCATCAATGCGTCTCAATCTGAGGCCTTCACAGGATTATTTCATTCAGCTCCACCTGACTTTAACCTGTGTGTGTGTCTTGTTTAATTAAATCTGCGTATCTGTCCTCTACTTATTTGTAGTTATTTTTCTCACCGCGTCCTCTGTGTTTTATGTTTCAGTTGCCATGTCAACAATCGGAGACAAAATTCTGGACACGGCTTTATCAAAGGTGAGTCTTTCCATCTGCGGTGTTGGAAGATGTGGAAATATTTCAATGTAGAATCAATCAGATTTTTTTGGTAAAGCTCTTTCTTATAACCAGTAGTTTCCTAAAGTGGTTTTAAATATATAAAAACACAATAAAATGTTGCCTGCATGCAAAGAAACTCAATAAGAGGATGAAGGCCTGGTTTCCATGGCAACATTTTCACATGAAAACACAAACCTTTGTTGCATTTTGGGTGTCCGTCTACATGACAATGGCGCTCGGAGACACTGAAACGCAACTTTTTCAGAATGGCGGAAAAGTGGAATTTGCGCATCATGGTCATAGTGAAATAAGTAGATGGACAACAACAACAATGTTATAAACAAACCGTTTTCAAAACGTTGCTTTGTAAACAGAAAATGTTTCTGGAAAAAAAAGATATGAAAATTGCATTGTCAGTTGAAACGGGGCCTAAAACTTGAGTAAAAGAACAATACATAAAAACTACAACGTCCATAAAATCACACGACGAAGATCGTTTGAAATCTGTTGGATGGCTGGTACGTCCTGCTATCTCCACGTTATATTTTGGACATTCTTATTGGCGTTGTACATGTAATGGGGTGTAAGTTACAGCTGTGATTGTGAAGCTGAAATATCAAGGAAAAATGATCAAATACCACAAGGAGAAAAGAAAGCTGTCACTGTTGTTCTGAAGAACAAATCTCAAAGCAGCATAACAACTACATGATCTTTGTATTAATCATGATTTTTAAAATGATGACAATACTTTATTCTACATTATCGTTCAGCTGTACTAGAGACATGAACCGCCAGTTCCAGAATGTCTTCTCTTTATTTGCAGATTGGTGAGAAGAGTTTATTCACCAAAGAGTTGGAGAACGCTCTGGAGAAGAACGAGTGAGTTGTTGGCATTAATTCAAGCTACAAAAAGCCATGAATGGTTTTTTTTTTTGTTTGTTTTTTTGGGAGGGCTTTTGCTGTCCAGAAGCTTGACAGTTCGTCTGATGTTTAGTCTGTATGAAAACATCAAAGCGAAGCAGAGTTTGGCCTCACATGTAACCCACGGCTCTGCTCAGTGTGTGAAAAGCTGCTTTATTTTACATGAATCTCACTCATGTATGTGTGTGTGCCTGTGTGTTCCTGTGTGTGTGTTGTGTGCAGGGTGGATCTGGTGGTTCACTCACTCAAAGACCTTCCCACCACGCTGCCTCCGGGTTTCACCATTGGAGCCGTGCTCAAGTGAGTGTATTTGTTATTTTAACTTTTTGAATCATGAAAAAGTAAATCTGAAGCAAAAACAACACAGAACAATCAGAGAAAAAAATCAATAAAGATTTCAGTGGGCAAAAAGAACAATCAGAAACTACAAACTACATGAAGTACTAACGTCAAGACGACAAGAATACAGTATATCTCGAACTATAAGGCACTGGGTTTTGATGATGTTGTTTGGCTATTCATATATTTTTTTTTAAATCGCATATCTAAAAATATATGTTACGTACCATCTGTGACCACTTGATGTCACTGTAAAAAAAAAAAAAACAACAACGCTGCTGCAGTACCACAAAGAAACCTCCATTGCTAACTGAGTTAAGCTCAATGTCTTAAAAAATAAAAATACTGTAATTTCTAGACTATAGGTCAGTTGTTTAGCAGCTTATGTAACTTGTATATTAAAATATAATGTCCAAATATCTATTACACACCATCTGTGACCACTAGATGCTAATGTATGACATCAGGCATCTTCATTAAAATCATAGTCTTGTGTTTGTTGTTCCACCTGTAGTAAGTCTAGCTTTTTCTGCTTTCTGTTGCTTCAGGAGAGAAAATCCCCACGATGCAGTGGTCTTACATCCCAAACATGCAGGCAAGACCCTGGACACTCTGCCTAAGAACAGGTACACACACACTCACACTCACACACACCCGAACCACCTCCACTTCCCTGTTCCTGCACTCCTGGATCAATAACTGTTTCTCTTTGTGTGTATATATTCAGTGTGATCGGCACCAGCTCTCTGCGTCGTGCCGCACAGCTGAAGAAGAGGTTTCCTCACCTGGACTTCAAAGACATCGTATCCTCTTGAAAATGTATTATTAAACATGTACGGGATATTAACAGACTGGACTGGAAATGTTGAATTAGGTTTTAATTCAGATACCATACCTGTAAAATACTATGATAATATTGACTTTTTAATTGAGGATATGAATCTGTGGCGGCACACAGCCAGCTCAGTCTACTATATACACATGGTGTAGTAAATGGATTTCACTCATATTGCCCTTTTCCACTGTGTAAGCAGTCTCCAAAGGGCTTTACACTGTTAATCACATTCACCCAAAGTGTAGATAGAAACTATGGTGTCTGTTTACACACTGCCCTATGTATACTGGAGCCTTCAAGGCTGTTAGAGGTGTGCGTAGAGACTGTATCATGAGTAAAGAATATGAATTAGGCCTAATGATGTTCGTCCTTCGCTGGCAAAGATGACCACAACTTCATGCCACTGGGGGAGAGGGGTGAGTACGAAGGTGGCTAATCAGTCTAATCCTCGCACTAATGGGAGGAAATTAAGTCATGACTTGCGCCTGAATTTGATTTAAGTGAGGGAGAGTTGTGCAGGGGTGTCATCCTCACTCCCTCGTCCCTGTCCATCTTGATCCGGCGTGGTCGAGACGACTGGAGATGAGCAGTGGGTGGCCAGCAGTGATGTTACTGACTTCACTCTGCCCTGACAGCGTTCCACATCGCTGTGCTGAATCTGCCTTCCTGGCTGTTGAACCAATCCGGTGGTTTCTTCCACGCAGTTCGCCGGAGCCAGACTTGCATGCGGCAGGTTGTACTGGGTTACATTTTACCAGTAGCAGGGGTAAGCCCTGAGAAATAGCTTTTTGTGTGAAGCAGGTGGGTTGTTGTGTAGAATTAAACTGAAGGAAGTTACAATAACATCCGAAACACAAAGAAAACTTCCTGTTTTTAGGCCCCAAATAAGAAGCTGCTGTTGATTTAATGTCATGCACACCTGCTTTGTTCTCATGTGTTTTTGAACTTGTGGGTTTTCCTGAACGCTCCTCGCAGCGTGGAAACCTCAACACACGTCTGAAGAAGCTGGACGAGAAGGACGACTTCTCGGCCATCATCCTGGCCGCAGCCGGCCTGAGGAGGATGGGCTGGGAAAGCCGCATCAGTCAGGTACTTGATCTACTCTGGATCTCCTCATCCAGTCCATCAGAGCCTCCTCTGACCTCTGACCTCTGCTTCTGTCCTTGTAGATCCTGGGCCCGGAGGACTGCATGTACGCAGTGGGACAGGTAGGTGCTGTGTGAGCACTACATGGACAATGTGTGTGTGTGTGTGTAGTGTTTTTTTTTTGTTGTTTTTTTTTTAAATGTGTATGTGTTCTCAGGGCGCTTTAGCGGTGGAGGTTCGATCCCGAGACGCAGACATCCTGGAGATGGTTTCGGTCCTCCACGATCCGGACACGGTGCTGCGATGCATCGCTGAGAGAGCCTTCCTCAGACGCCTGGTACGCACACGCACTCTCACACACACGCATGCACACTGCATGGTTAAAGTGTTTCCTGTGTAATGAGCTGAGCTCTGACCCGTAGGAGGGAGGCTGCAGCGTGCCGGTCGCCGTGCACACTCAGGTGAAAGACTGCGAGGTAAGAACGGTAGGTAAAAAAGTCTAAGCTCCGCCTCCTGATCAATAATAAAAATAAAAAGGTGTCACCATCAGGAAAAACTACCTGACATGACAAAATCTCAGTAAAACCATTATTTGATGTGTACTTTGACTTCTTGGTTTAAGTTGTTGTTATAATTAATGGTTTGTACTTCAGTTCGCCACTGAGGAGCGATCAAACATTCCAACCTTACTATTTTGTACAGGAAGTGGATTGAAGGAGAATTATTACTGCAAAATGTTGATTTATGAAAGAGGTTTGACTGTAACTATAACACCTCCCTGCGATGTTCCAGCTCTACCTGACGGGGGCGGTGTACAGTCTGGACGGATCTGAGAGTCTGAAAGAAACCATGCAGACCAGCGTCGCCGGCGGCGGCGAGGTAACCAATTTGAGTCTGCATGAAGCAGTTTGTTAATCGGTCCTCACTCATTCAGAGACGCCGCTCACCCTCTGACTCGCTGTTCGGCAGGCTCTGCAGAAGGTGGATGAGCAGGTCCAGCGGGTCGGAGTGACGGCCGCCAAGATCCCAGGCGACGCCCAGGACCGG